>CM074281.1:27886025-28078525 GCA_037194245.1 Opsariichthys bidens | reverse complement strand
CGTTTTTGAAAAGTATAACATTATCATCTCTGTGTAAACACGAATTTGTAAAAACCAGTGACTTTGTGCGCATGCGTATTATGTGTTCAGTCTACAGGCGCGTGGTGTCTCTTTACAAAGTGACGTCGCCAACTACTGGTCTGGAAGCATAATTTTTAATCATTGTCACGGATCAGTGTAAATGGGGATCGTTTTGACAATGTCGTCTGTACGTGAAAAACGCAACTGAAAAACATTTCTGTTTTTAGTACATTGTTGTCATGTAAACGTACCCTTAGTTTCTTTGTCATGCTTTTCGTTGTCATTGCCTGAAATCTCGTTTGTAATTTTGGTTCCTGATTAGTCCTCACCTGTTTCCTGTTACATTAATTATCTTCATTCATGCATGTAGGGTTACTTCACCCAAAAATGAAATTTCTGTCATTAATTACTCACCCTCTTGTCATCCCAAACTCGAAAGACCTTCGTTCACCTTTGAAACACAAATTTAAATATTTTTGATGAAATCCGAGAGTTTTTTTAACCCCCATAGAAAGCAACATAATTACCACACAAGGTCCAGAAAAGTAGTAAAGACATCGTTAAAATAGTCAATGTGACTGCAGTGGTTCAATCTGTATTTTGTGACGAGAATACTTTTTGTGTGCAAAAACAAAACAAAAATAACGACTTTATTCAAATTCTCTCTCCTGTCATTTAGACTGTGCAGTCCTTGAATGAATTATGCTGCTTTCTATGGGGGGTAAAAAAAAAAAAAAACTTCTTGGATTTCATCAAAAATAGCTTAATTTGTCTTTGGAACAACCTGAGGGTGAGTAAATGTCAGAATGACAGATTAAATGACAGAAATTTCATTTTTGGGTGAACTAACCCTTTGTTATCCTCTGTTCTTCATCACTTGTTAATGCTATGTTTATGAGTGTGCTGTATTGTTCTCAAATACACACAAGTGGATATAAACATCCCAATAAATATACAACCATGATAAATTGTGGCTGCTTCTTTTTTTAAGTATTAATTCATCCCTGAATAATATTTCTGTCATCATTTACTCACACTATTGACTTTCTTTCTTTCATGACACACAAACGGTGAATTTTTCGTATAATAAAATTTATTGACGACAGAATCAAGCTGCAGAATGTCAAAATAAAAACACCATAAAAGTATCACAAAAGCAGTCAAACTTATAAACAGGTACCGAGACTTCTGAAGTCATATCACAGCTTTTGAGAGGAACAGACCGAATTTAATCAGCTATTCACAGATCATTTTCAGCCAAAGATCTAAAATAACTCATTGAAGTCACTATAAAACTGATCATGGCATGTGTAATGGCACTGTAGTTTATCAGTTAAAATAAAGCAGAAGATTTTCAGTAAGTTTGGGCTGTTCTTCACACAAAGCTATCGTATAACTTTTGACTTCTTGAAAAATAGCACATAAGGTTATTTGGAAGCTACTCATTCACTTTCATTATAGCGTTATCAGTGTTTCAAAGAAAAATTAAAAGATGAGTAAATGAAGACAATCAATCAACCAACCAATCAATCAATCAATGAGCCAACCAACCAACTAATCAATCAATCAATCAATCAGCCAACCAACCAACCAACCAATCAAATCAATCAATCAACCAACCAACCAATCAATCAATCAATCAATCAATCAGATCAATCAATCAATCAACCAATCAATCAACCAACCAACCAACCAATCAATCAATAGATCCAGGGTCCAAATACAAGACATACATACAAAAATCCCTTAATATTTGATTGTAATCTTATTTATTTTTATTCATTTATTTATTTGAACTAACCATTTAAAAGATGATTCTAAAAATAAATTAGTCGTATACTACTATACAAACTATACAGTAAAATTTCCTATGGTAGTTTTAGTATGTTTTGGAGCGACTGTAAACCACCAGACCCCAAAATTTCCTACATTGTGTTTTGTTAATTTTAACTTTGACATATTATATATCTCACTCAATATTTTCCTTGCCGTGTTGCTTTCTCTTTTTTTTCATTGTCTTCCCCAGTTGCCGTTGAAGAGACGGGCTATGCTTTAATTTAACAGGAAGGTTTGAAGATCTCAAGTTCATGTAAACAGCACTGACACTGAGCTTCTCATATGCTTTTGTCTTGTCTCTTCTTTATTGTAGCCCAAGGTCAAAAGATGACTGAGATTGTTGAATCACCTCAGAGGAGCCTGGTGTCTGATGTGAACTCAACCTCTCCCGCTTTGGTAGAGCATGTCCTCCCTCTCATCTCCCTCTTTCTTGTCTTGCGCTGTCGGCTCTGAAAACTCTTCTATCTCTCCCCTGTCCTCCATTCACCTTCTCTTTCAAACATCATCTGTCCTCTCATCTATCTCTCCACTCTTTTTAACTATTCACTCTATTCTTCTCTGTCGCTCACCTTTTTTTCCTGCCTTCCTATATGTCTGTCTGCGTCTAAGTGGTCTCTGAAAGGGCGGCTCTTTTGAGGGGACCAAAGGGTTGAGGAATGACCTTGCACAACTGAAACTGCTACTCTGCAGAAGAAAGCCGAGGAGTTTTGGTTTTACTTGTTTGAAGTGAAGGTGGACGGCCCTTTGAACCTCTGCTCTCATAAATAAAGGTTTCTTTGTAAAAGCAGACCAGGTCAAAACAAGAGCATCTCGCAGGTGATAGCGGTAAGATTGCACACTGACATGAAGCAAACTACCGATATGACTGAATCTCAGCCCAATCTTTTTGATTATGGAAATTAGAGCTGACGCATTTGCATTATAAAGAGCAAGATATAACATTTTGACGAAGTTGTTATTGCTTTAACAAATGCAATTTAAATGTAGAGACATGTATCATTTAAAAAATTATGTTTAAAATTTCCTGAGAAAACTGTCATGCAGCTTTTTGAAACGCATTGTGTAACACTTTCCACTCCCATAGTTCAATGCAAGATTTCTGCTTTACCATATTAAGCGAAACACATGTCTGTTCATGAAAGGTCAAACCCAGGGTGTTTATGAATATTCAGATGACACATGCAAAGTAAATTACAGTTGTTTGCAGCTAACTTCTCTGAACCCTCTTGAACCCAATTTGTTGTGTTCTGAGTTTTTCAAGTGGGAATATTTCTGAAGTACAATCAGTTTAGAGGCTCGAACAAATAAAAGTATGAGAGGAATGTTCCCTTTTTTTACATATCCAAAGAACTTTCCAGCAACCTATTAAGGAGTTTTATGGTGATATATTAAAGTTGAAAGTTTTTCCTCTCACTTATATGTAAAATACAAACGGAAACAGATTACACCAAAAAGAAAAAAATACCATGCAAATATATAGCCTTGGAAGATGTTTTGGTTTTGAATTTGGTTCAGTTTTCACCAATTAAAACTTTGTTTTAAATACTGTAATAAAGTATTTAACATTATTATCATTTTGACATAATTATTTTTTATTACAAATTGAGAAAGTGGTTCTGGTCTCAATATAATCACAAAACACAAAACTTTTGCTATCAAATTGATTAATCAGGAACATAAAAGTTTGAAAATATATTTGTGTGTGTGTGTGTGTGTGGGCGGGTATTCCCTACGTTATGGGGACCAAATGTCCCCACAGGTATAGTAAATTTTGATCTTGTGAGGACATTTTTTTTTTGGTCCCCATGAGGAAACAAACTTCATACAGGTCATACAGAATTATCTTTTTTGAAAATCTAAAATAGCAGAACATTTTGTGTGATGGGTAGGTTTAGGGGTTGGGGTAGTGTAGGGGGACACTATACAGTTTGTACAGTATAAAAAACCATTACGCCTATGAAATGTCCCCATAAAAAATGAAAACACAACATGTGTGTGTGTGAGTGTGTGTACTTGTTTTGGCTATACTTGTGAAGACCAAATGTCCTCACTTATATGGTGAAATACTTTGATGACACACTAATGACATTTGACTGGTCCTCACTAGATAAAAAGACTTATAAATCAACCAAAAATCTAATGATGGTCAGATGTTTCTGTGATGGTAGGTTTAGGAGTAGGGGTTGGCATAGGTGATAGAAAATATCATTGACCTGATATAAAATCAATGGAAGTCTATGGAATGTCCTCACTAAGATAGCAAAACAAATCTGTGTGTGTGTGTGTGTGTGTGTGTGTGTGTGTGTACTTGTATTCCTTACATTATGGGGACCAAATGTCCCCACAACGCAAGTAAAACCAGTAAATCTTGACATTGTGGGGACCTTTTTATATTAAATGATTTGACAGCACTTTTTTTTTTTTTACATGAACATTAAACAGTGTAACAACGACTCATGTAAATGGACAACTAAATTTACCTCTAAATTAATTTTCAAAAAGTTTAAAACTTACTGGATGTCGGTCACATTGAAATGATTTCTCTTTGCCTTAATTATAGTCAAGTTGTTTTCTGAAGAATGCAACCTTACATATTATATCAAACATTATCAATATTAACCGTTTATCAACATTAGAGTAAACTGTCCAATGAATACAAAAACGTAACATTATAATAATTCAAATTAATGAATTGCAAAGATCCTCGCACTAAAAACCGTGGACAGGATTCCCACACACAGATAAGCCAAATTCCATTTTAACAGTGATATTATAGATAGAATCCCCATTAACGGTGCAAAAATTTGACTAGGATTAATCTGCCAATCTGAAACTGCCCATAAAGCATTTAATGAACTGACCCTTCGGCCCGCTCACCCCATCTCATCTCTTCTACCACCATCCACCGCCCCCTTGTACCTGGAACAGTGCCCCGCTCGTCCCTTTTATGTGCCCATGAGACAGAGCTGGCCCCTCCAACCACACACTCCCACCCCTGTGACAACCTCCCCCCACCTCACCAAAAGTGTCACCCAGTCCGCCTAACAAGGGTGAAGGCCATATGTGACTCTCTCATTAACGACTACATGAAAGAGACAAGAAGTACAGAAGGACATCTGGGCCTGACTGAGACACAGAGGAGAGAGAGAGAGAGAGAGAGAGAGAGAGAGAGAGAGAGAGAGAGACATGCAAAGCACTGTACATCATGCTATATGAGAGTAAAGGCCTTTTCACACGACTCAGATAATCTGTCTAACTCTATGAACAATTCACATGATGTATGCAATGTGATAATTACCATTTTCAAGGCAAAGAAAATATGCAGTAACTGTCTGAATACCTTATAATTTACTTTTTTAATTATTTATACTTCATTTTTTGTTTTATTTGTTTGCAAGTCAATCAACTTTTTGTGTTGCTCTCATGCCATGCTTTTCCTCCAACTGTAGCTTTTTCTGTAATATTTTCTTCTAGTTCTAAGCTCAAAACTTCTTCTTTTTTTTGTAAAAGAACTATTTTTTATATTAATATTTTTAAAAATGTAATTTATTCCTTTGATGCAAAGCTGAATTTTCAGCATCATTACAGTCTTCCGATCCTTCAGAAATCATTCTAATATACTGATTTGCTACTCAAGTAATGTTATATCTTATTATTATCAATTTTAAAACAGTTGTGTTGGGAAACCGTGATCATTTTTTTTTTCAGAATTCTTTGATAAATAGAAAGTTTAAAGAACTCAAAATACAAATCTTACAATCTTTTGTGACATAATCCCTTTTGATCAATTTTATGCATCATTGCCGAATAAAATTAGTATTTCCTTCATAAATAAATAGATAATCTCTTATACACGCCTTACTGTCCCTAAATTTTCAAATGGCACTGTATATGTTCAAAACAAAATGTCATTTCAACTTGTTTGCAATCTTTAGAATAATATTTTTCTCGTTTAATTAAAATGCTTATAATGAAATGGGATGGAGTTAGGGGAAGTGGAAAATGGGAATTTTTCTATTAAGGTTTAAGCTGGTTTTGGATAGATTATAACAGCTGCACTCTTTGTACTTGACATTAATTTATTAATTTGTTACATTAACAGCTTAGGCATAAGCTGTAGATTACATTTGTAGCAGATTACATTAAATTTTGATATAAATGCCACAAAAAAGCACTGAGTTACAGAGGTTAAAGCAGAAAGTGTTAAGGCCAATTCACACTGCACTGACGAACAGCAACAAACGCGTCTGTTGGAGTTTGTTGGATCGGTGTGATTCCCCTGACAGTGTCTGTTGGCGTTGGTTGGAGTCTGTTTTCACCCGACTGAACATGTTTAATCGCCGTTTGTTGGGTCGTGGAGTGTCTGAGCAGTGTGGATACGGTTCTCCAACAAATGCCAACAAACTCTGACGTAATCTGACCTGGCCACCAACCGTTTCCATGACGATGAGGTAAGTCCTTTGCGAAGACTGCGGTTTGATCGCGTCGGCGGCTCACGCGCACACAACAAAACACTGCAAACGTGACGCATTGTAAAAAATAAAATACAGTCAAAGCATATAAAAGTTACAATACTCAATTTAAATAGTCCATAGTGCAAACCGTGCTCTGTGGTGTCGCCATTTTTACTCCTGTGAAGAGGATTATTTTTTTCTATTGAAAAAGAACTGCAGGTTATTGAAGTAAACTGCAGTAAAACTGCAGTACCGAGTAGTTTAACTGCAGTTTAATTAAGCACAACCATCGATTTGCAGCATAATGAAGTATAGTCACAGTACAGCTGCAGTAAAATGAAGTACAACTGAAAGTTGCATGAAGTATAAAAACAGTATAACTGCAGTTGTATTGCAGCTTTATTTTACTAGTACTTTAGATGTATTGCAGTATAGTTGTACTCCAGTAAAACTACAGACATTTTAGGTTATACTGCAATACTGCAGTTTTTTCGTGTCCAAAAAACTGCATTTTTCTATATGTAACAAAAACTGTTGTATTACTTCTAAAAAAACTGCAGTAATCTTTTGTAAGGGTAGAAAGCGCGTGTGAGCGACTTTAAATATACAATAGTAAGCATAACATCCAAATACTTTCTGATATGGAAATATTTGGATTCGTGCTGAAAGAGAGAGGTATAAGTGTGAGAGCAATGCAGGTTTAACCTTAAATGAATTAGTTTTGGCTTGTTTAGCTACAAATAGCTGTATAGGCCTTTGACGAGTTTAAAACCCGGTGTAAACTACACCAACCCCAACGCGAGGGATCAGATCGATGGGATTTCAGGTTAGTATTTTTATGTTTGCCTCAATGAAAATATATATGATACTATATTATTAATTTAATACACTTGTCTGAAAAATATTGTTTAGATGGGTACACACAGTTCTCAATTTTTCGCAGTCAGACTTGATTCTCTGTGACTCGCTTGTCGGTGTTTGTTGGGTCAGTGTGACATGACCGTTTTTTTTATCATAGAATTCTAAATCCAACTGCCAACTTGTTTGTTGGCGTTTGTCGGTCGACCCTTCGCAAACAGTTTGATTGACAGGCGATCTAACCAATGATAACGCCAAATCCGCCATCTTATCCGACAAAGCCGTCAGGGAGTAGCCTATAGTAGATTAATGTTGGTGAACTTGAAATATAGTGTGTGTCCTTCCGCGGTTGAAACAACATTCCTTCTGATGTTCATTCATGTTTATTTGATGCTATAAATGAAATGAAGCTCTAGCGCAAGTTCTGCCAGGAAGACTCAAATGTTACGTCACTGAGTTTAGATCTAACCAATCATTATCCAACACTTTATAAGATCGGTACTAACACACGTCTGAGTTCGCAGATGCTGACGTGAACTTTTACCTCCATCCTCCCCACCACCACCAGGATGGTCCCTGTCCATGCCTCCAGGGGGGTCGGCTATGCCCCTGCCTTCATCTTCAGGCATCTCAATGCAGAGTCCGCAACCCTCAGGATCTAAGGTACAGACGGGGCCTACGCCAAAGAACTTTCTTACTATATTTGTTTGCTGATTGTTAATAAAATATCATTGTTACGTTATCTTACTCCCGAGTCTTTCTGGCCGAACTAGTACGAAGAGATGATCGGTTCACGAGCCGTTTGAAGGATCTGTCACGACGCATTAAAGAGACACTATATGCTATTTAGTGTTTAAACTGCAGAATCCCTGGCAATATTCAAGAGACAGCTGAAAACTCATCTCTTCTGTGAACACTTGATCCCCTCATAAAAAAAAAAAAAAAAAAAACCTTTCCTTCCCTTTTCCCTTCCTACTCTAGCTTATGGTACTGAGCAATGTATGGAACTTGTATTGTGAGCACTTCATGTGCCTATTTGCCAATTCATGAAGAATCGCTTGTTTGTTTTCCTCACTTGTAAGTCGCTTTGGATAAAAGCGTCTGCTAAATGACTAAATGTAAATGTAAATGTGAGAGAGCATGGGTTGTCGGGCATTGCAACACGGGGCGGGTTTTGCGAAGGGTCACTTGGCCTTTACAGTACATGCGTCCGCAGTCTCCTCTACAGGCTTTTGCTGTATTTACTTGCTTGTTGTATGCTGTACACTTCCTGCGGTCTTGCTTTCTAGCAACATGGTTAAATCCCCTCTCTGATCTGCATGCCGCTTGAACTGAAGCCATGCTGTCGAGTCAGTGAAAGGGCCTTAACAGTGTTTAAAAATGTGAGTGCTGCAGAGGACAGGAACACAACAGGAAAGAGGACAGAAAATACAGTAGATCAGAAGAACAACACGACAGAGTTCTACACCTACCATCCAATGCAAAGCAGCACGTTGCGAGCAGTCAGCGCTCTCTTTCAAATGTACTGCGGGCCGACTAATAGGACATCACCAACCGATCATTTCTGCCGTGGAGCGCTGACAGAGATGTCGTCTGTCTCTCTGACAGCCTCAGCGGTAAATACACACACAAACACACACAGTGTGTTGCACGCTGTCAGCGGAGCAGGTCTCAGAGCTAAATCAATCCCAGGATGCCATGACACTCCTGTCATTTCCCACACCTCCGTTCGCATGAAGACTCACAAGTACAGCGCGAAACTCCATCTACCAGCACAGTCACAGCCTTGCTCACTGTGAGCTGATAGACAGGACTGTTTAATGTGCCCCGCTCTGGGTCTGAACCAGTCAGGTTTGTACTAACTGTACTGAACATCTATGATAGCATCTGTCTCCAGGATAATGCCCACTTTGACATAAATGAATGAGGAAGAGTTCCGCTAACTATACATTGGTTCGCATGACCAATGAGAAATGTTTGTTTGGAACAAAGTGTATATGTAATAAGGTGTGAGAGCCCATGATATATTGTAAATATTCACAATTAAAGGTATTGATCAAAACAATCATTGTTTTGATTTGATCAGTGTTGTTGTTTTGAACTAAAACTATTCAAAATAATTGTAACTAATTGAAATAAAGCTGAAATAAAATAAAATAGAAATATTAGTTGACTTAAAAATGTACTTAATACTTAAAATGGAAACTAACTGACATAACATAAGAATAAAGAAAATAATATTGTTAAACTAACACAAAAATAACTATAAATTAAAGCTAAATAGAAATATTTCAAAAACACAAAATAATTCAAATGACTAAAACCTACACTAACATTCAAATAAAAATATATATATATATATATATATATATATATATACACAATATAAAATTAAAACCTAATTCAAAATATTAGTAAATACTATAGTTGTATATAAATAATGCTAAAATAACACAAAAATATATGTATGCATAAACACCCACTCACACATATAATCAGTATAAAAACATGTATATTTTTAAATGTTTCAAATATTTCCAGCAAATATTTGAGTATAATAAATGCAGTAATTTCGACAATTTTCAATATATTTCATTAATGGATTTGTAGAACATTACTGCTTAATGTTTTTACTGCTAAAAGTGATTGGTTAGGCTATATACAAAAACCTGAATAGAGCACTAAGAGGTCTGGATTTCTTACATAAAATATATATATACATAAAAAAAAATAGTACTCCAATATTATAACAACCTTTGTGTAGTTAAAGTGTTAGTTCACCCAAAAATGAAAATTCTGTCATTAATTACTCACCTTCAGCGCTGAACTATGTCAACTGCGTAGGAGACTGACATATAAAAGAAGAAACTGTTGCCATTTTTTTTTTTTTTTGCACACAAAAAGTATTCTCATCACTTCATAACATTAAGTTTGACCCACTGTAGTCATGTGGACTATTTTAATGGTGTCTTTTACTACCTTTCTGGGCCATTGTGCTTGTTGTATTGCAATCTATCAGAGGCCAGTATAGCTCACAGAATTCATCAAAAAAATCTTCATTTGTGTTTGAAGATGAGTGAAGGTCTTACAGGTTTGGAACAACATGAGGGTGAGTAATTAATGACATAATTTTCATTTTTGAGTGAACTAACCCTTTAAAACTAAGTCTCTGTGGAGATTGTAAGTGCTGGAGTGAAGGACAGAGGTGGAGTAAATTTAACATGGATAGACTTCTCCAGACCGCTTTCTGAACTTTTCAGTCCTTCATCTGTGAACACTACATATCCCTTTTCCATTAGCTCTCTGCAGGAAGAGTGAGGAAGGTTACAGACGCTCCATCACGGTGAGGGCATCCAGGACCCCCTGGTCTGGCTAAGAGCCCTCCCTCCTGTGGTACTGTCAGGGGGAACAGCTGGGTCCATACACTCTTTGACCTCTAGCTTTTAACTGCAGATCTCCTTCCTCTCTCCAGCCCCCACAAATAAACTTCACTTCAGCAGAGCTGGTTTACTTCACCAGCCTGACCTCAATGCCTATCTAACTTTCTTTCCTGTCTAACTTTCATTTTGAATATAGCATGTCAACTGTTTGTACAGATTTTTCTTAAGGTGGCATACATGGTTTGCTCTTTTAGTCCATTTTTTTTCTGTTTGTGGTCACATTCCCTAAGGGTGTTTGGATAGACATGTTCTCAAGAGTCTCTGGCCATGGACTGTATGATCAATTCCAAAGTCACCACACTATTTTTAAGTTTCGGCATGAAGTCAAGAAACATACAGACACATTTTGCTGTGAATCAGTTGAATTAAAAAAAGATATTTCCACAATGGAATACATCACAAGTTAATGATATAGTGTAGACAATGACGTAATATATTTATGTATATGTTTACAATGTATAGATCTTTTAAGTTAGCCAAAAATACATGATAAATACAATTTATACAGATAAACTGACTGAATGAATGAATGTTCATCTCTTGATATTTTTTGAGATATTTAACCAACATTTTTGTGGAACCATAAATACAAATAGTACATGGATTTTTACACTAGATTTTCTGCAAGATTTTCTTTTCATAATCTCTGACATGGTTCATTGCCCCAGAAAGTGTAGCAAAGCTGAAGAGAGCTGGATTGAATAGATTGAGTTTAATTTAATATATAAAACATTAGACTGCACTCTCAGTCCACTCAAATTGTGATCATCTCTTGCAAAGTCATGCATTATTCGAATCTACGCCTCCCCACCTGTCCCTTCTGGCTTTTTGGATGCTCCGGTCCCATCCGGAGACCTTCTTCTTCCGATGTTCACCCCAGGCCTCCAAGGCCAATGTCTCCACCTCAGCCTGTCAGCCCATCGGCTCCACGCTTGCGTGTCTCCACTGATATATATTAGCCTTAGGACTCTTCTGGGCTCCCTCGTCCATCAGACTTAGCCTGGGCCCGTAGTCTCTCTGCCTCTGCCACGGACTTCCACGTCTCCAGCTGCACCTCCACTCTTCTCCTCCTTCCCTCCAGCTTCATTGCAGTCCTTCTTCCCTCAGTCTTCGCTCCAGTCTGCCAAGCCCACGTCTGTGCCTCGATCCTGTGAGCCAGAGGCCGCACCTTCAGCTTCCAGGCCACCAATGGTCCATCGGCCTCTTGGCTCTGCCATGGTGACTCCCTTTACCGGCAGCTTCAGGTCCTTGTTCACTACCAGCTCCACACCCACCTCCAAAGCCCCTTCCCTCCACAGCTGGACATGCAGCTACGACATGAAGACGAAGCTTGCAGGAGGGAAAACTACTGTCCAAAATGCATCGTCGCTGGATAACGAATGCATAAAATCGAACAAATGGACATAAACTAATGCAAATAGAGGGTAACAATTGTGACATTAAACAGTTGGTATTTTTGTCAGATTGTTTTAACTGCATGCTGTAACGTTACTACTAATGTAAGCATCCTCTCAGCCTCAACAGCAAACACACTGCTGTTCTCCACTAATGCAGCGTCTAATCAACGAACTAATTACTTTAGTGATATGAAAACATATACTGTAGTGTACTGTATAGCATACCGCTTTGTTGTCTGTTTTAACCCTTTACACCCTAAGGGTATTTTCAGAGTTCTTTTTCTGAGTGACACACAAAAAAGTAAAGACTCGTAACTCCAAAACTATAGCAAGGAGAGTCAAAAGGTGGGTATCGTTTGAAAGGAAACGTTTTAAATTTTCAAATAATTTTTTTTTAATTTGGACATTGGTATGCTGAGAAATCATACATAAAGTATCTGGATATCTAATTTGTGGTGATCCCATGAAGTATTCAAAAGTTGGAGCATTTGGAACCAAGGTGGCCTTTTTTGTTTAGCCCTCGTCGCCCCCTAGTGGGTATTTTTAAAATCGCACTTTCACGTGGAGTAGCTCGTGATCCACACGTGGGAATCCGTTGATCTTGGAGTCATTTCAATCGGGAGCATCCACTGTAAGTAATGATGTGCCATTTTCCACAATCTATGCCTGTTTCATGAAGTTAATGATGAAATGCCACTTGATAGCTACATTTAGTTTTAGCTATTGCAGCTGTGCGCCTGTGGTGGTTTATGTGTCGTAATTGCGTGATCGATATCTCCTGATCGCTTCATTGGATTATGACGATGTTGGACTCATTTTAATCATGAGAATCTTCTGTAAATAATGATGCCCACATAATTTATAATTTCCCACAATCGTGCATGTTTCATGACTTTAGGAGCCAAAACGTGACATAAATGCTGCATCAGTTTATTTTTTACATTTGGGTCTTGTGGGGTTTCACATACAAAAAAAATTACTCAAGTTTAGTCAAAGCCCAAAACAATTAAGCTCGTTGTATTCTACTCCATGAGACCTTTCAAATGACATATAACACATGATTATCTGAGCTATATGATGCTTTTGACACATTGGCGTACATAATAATAATAAAAGAATTAATAAATTATGAATTTTTTTTTTTTACTTTTCAGTAAATAACTCTCCAGTACTTTGGATTTATTCAAAGTGCTTACATTCATTGTAAAATTCAGACCCTAAGCTTTCAAATGACACCTATTTTGTGATGAAGAAGGCTGGAGTTTTGAAAAATATGATTATTAATATTTTTATAGGTAGGATTTGCCCGTGGGCGGGATACTCCGTTTTAGTTTCTAAGCTTTAAAATGATCCCTCTTTTGTGTCATGCCTCCTAGTGGTTGCTTAGCAATATGATTATGAATTTTTTCGCGGGGGGTGGGGGTGGGGGGTTGCCCACCGGCGGAACAATTCGGGTTTAAAGGGTTAAATCAGTATTTGAAGTGTCCCGTACTGTGCTCAGCCTCATGTCACGTGTCATCTGTCAAACAATCTCCACGAGGCGTCAGTGATTGTTGTTATTTGGCCTCTAGAGGTCGCTCTCATGCCGCACTCTTCTCAGCCGCTCCAGCAACTGACGCAACCCGGAAAATGAGATTAACGGTGGTTGTGTGAGCACTTGTTTGCATATGTTTGCTCGCAGTCTGTGTTCTTCCTTTTTTATTTTGTAGTAAGTAACGGAAATGCTTTGGGGAAATGTATCGGAGTAAAAGTATACATTTTAGGAAATGTAGTGGAGTAAAAGTAAAAGTTGATAGAAATAAAAATACTAAAGTAAATACAGATTTTCCCAAAAAATACTCAAGTACTGTAACAAAGTATTACTTCATTACATTACACCTCTGGTCACGGCTGTATGTACTCTTATTTTGATATTCCGTTTTGTTTCCTATAGTTCCTCTTTCCTCTGTTTAGTTTTTTTTTTCCTTCCTTGTTTGGTTACTTATAAGCTGCACCTGCCTCTCATTATGTTTGCCTTGTATTTATACTCCCTTGTCAGTTCTTGTTTAAGTTTTATTTCGTGGGTTCCTTTCCTCTTTTATTCTCCTAGCAATCTCCTACATTCTTGAGTTTATTATTAATGGCTATTTAAAAAGTATTTCTTCTTTGTGCATATTGTTATGCTTACCACACTGCACAAATCAGTTCCTGTTGATGCTGTTTTAAAAAAATCCTACTACACATATAAAATTAGTTCAAGTTAGAGTTCAATGCTCCCTGTAAACAGGCCAGTGTATCTCAGGACAATGATCAATTTCATAGTATGTGTACCTGATTTGATAGCTCATGCAAACGCCTATAGCATGTCTGTCAGTACCTCAATGTAATCGTCCTCTTTTTTTACTCTCTGCTTTTTATTTTTCAAGCATGTGAGGTGCTCATCTCGGCTCACAGTGTGTGTGTGTGTGTGTGTGTGTGTGTGCATGGTGGTTGGTGGAGAGAGTCCCTTGCACAGGTAAATTATAACTCTCACAGAGACAGAACTCGTTAGCCAGCCTGTCAATCAACATGAGGCACGTTGGGGAGGCAATCACGGCATCGCCAGCAAAGAGGTCACCTATGAAGACATTCATTTTCAATTCATCCATCAGATCAGCACTGAAATCAATTTACCGCACATCAGCGACATTGGGCTGCCCCCATGGCAACCAACACAGCACAAACCTCTGGGAATTCAAACTATTCTGACTCGCAGCACATCTGATTACCAAAACACACAAATGCTATTAAAGTGCGGAACGTCACCTTAATCTACCACTAAATAATAATCCAACATTAAACATATGCTTAGAACTAAGTAAATATATGCTTGATTGTGATTATTATCTTTCTCAATAGATAACTCCTTATGGATTGGGCACTGAGCTGACTGTACGGATGCGCTCGCTCACTCCGTTCGTCACTCTCACTGAGATACTTGCATGTTCTCATTGAGATGCAGTAGGTGACATGCAGGCCACAGGGAGATTCGATCAGCGGCGTGCGTATTAAATTAGTTGTGCGCATTCTGCATATGTCAGCACAGTAGTTCATTAATGGTGTTTGTTTTTGAAAACCTGAAGAAATATGATAAAAAGGCTAGATAAAGGAGAGGATGAATGAGGATTGAGGGAGCGTGGTGAAAGAGGGAGGGATTGGGATACAGCTGAGTCATCAGAGCTCCAAGGACACCACATCGGAGGGCTTTTTTGCATTAATAACAATACCTATTAATAATAAATTATTTTTTAGGATTTCTAATAAGTAGATACTTTCAAATAGTATCTCAACACTGGGGAGTTAAGTGAAAAAATTATAGATTAAAATCTTAAAAGAGGAAGTGTGTGTGTGTGTGTGTGTGTTTAGAATGATTTCTGAAGTTTTATTCCAAACTGCATTTTTTAAATAAACAGTGAAGCATTTTTTTCTGAAATATTAATTTAAAAGCAATTTTGCCTGCCAAATTTAATGTGTGACAATTTATAGAAAATAATGATGATAATCATAGATAAATAAATACCCGTACTAAAAACAGTAAAAAAATGGTTGAATGTGGTTGAAAATGAATTAATGATCTAATGAATAAATGAATGAATGAATGATCTAATGAATGAATGTATGATCTAATGAATGAATGAATTGAAATGATGAATGAATGAAAGATCTAATGAATGAATGAATTGAAATGATGAATGAAAGATCTAATGAATGAATGAACGATCAAATGAATGAAAGTTCTAATGAATGAATGAATGAATGATCTAATGAATGAATGAATGATCTAATGAATGAATGAATTGAAATGATGAATGAAAGATCTAATGAATGAATGAACGATCAAATGAATGAAAGTTCTAATGAATGACATAATGACCTAATGAATAAATGAATGATCTAATGAATGAATGAACAAATGAATTAATGATCTAATGAATGAATGAATGAATGAAAGATCAAATGAATGAATGATCTAATGAATAAATGAATGATCTAATGAATGAATGATCTAATGAATGAATGAATGAAAGATCGAATGAATGATCTAATGAATGAATGAATGATCTAATGAATGAATGATCTAATGAATGAATGAATGATCTAATGAATGAATGAATGAATGAAAGATCGAATGAATGATCTAATGAATGAATGAATTGAAATGATGAATGCATGAATGATCTAATGAATGAATGATCTAATGAATGAATGAATTGAAATGATATATGTGAAATCCTAAAAATGAATTACATTCGAAAGATACATTTTATATATACATAAATGAATTAGATAACACACATCTGCGTATACGGACAGTAAAATGTAGCAAGTTCATAAGTTCTTGTCTACTTTCATTCCACAGAACAGATGCCATTCACTCCCCCACCCCGACATGCAGGTGTGACAGTGCCAACAGACTGTATGTGTGAGGATAGGTCCTCAGGCCATGACAGGGTGCAGAGGGGCACAGATGCACATCACATTGCTATAACATAACTCACCCTCTTTTTTCCACCTCTCTTGCACTCTTTCTCTCCATCCAGCTCTTTTAGAGATAAGCACGAGGCAACCCAAGGAGTGAGGGGTGTCTCAGCGGTACCGCAGGCTCGTCTTCGAACAATAGAACACCTGAGATTCAATTAGAGCAGGTTAACAGGAGAGGCGAGGGAGCCTCATTAGTGGGCCTCTGTGTTTTGTGTGGACAGGTAACAAGTTATCTAGCATCTGATCACAAAAAAAGGGTTGACAGGATATCTGTTCTCGCCGACAGAGACGCGCTGCCATCAAAATGTCATTTGATCAGCCTAATTTGCATAATTACAGAATTTACAAAATCTTAGATGAGTAAATCTTCTGTCCGTCACACTTTCCAGACATTTCTCTGGGCATAGCCATGCCTTTTAGTGAATAATCCTTCCACTAAGCGGTAAAGTAGAGTCTCTGGAGAGAGAATCTATCACATGAGAAGGTTTGGCACGGTCTCAGAGTGTGACACCGCCGGTGCCGTGGCTACTGCTGAAACTGGCTCTGGAGGAACCGGGAATCTTTGCATCCAGCTACTCTGACAGTGTATTATTAAAATTCATGTGTCGCTGGGGCATTCTGCTAAACGCACAACTAAACCCCTGCTGAGACCAGCTCAGCAAAGCGTGCTCGAATAACGCTGGCTCAATGTTGATTTAACACTCATCTCCGGGAAGGTTTAGACAAATACAGTGAAGAGTTCAGAGTCTAACAACGTACAGTAGGAAGAAGTGATGAGAAGTGGAAAACAGGACGTCTGCCAGCTGAGTGACAGGGCATAAATGAAAGAAACCGAGTGGCGATTTGACTCAATGCCTCTTGTGTATGTGTTTGAATATCCGCTGTGTTTATGCTAAGCATTTCGAAGTGAACAGAAGACACATCACTCGACGCTGAATGTGAGAGTGTGAAGAGCAGAGGTTCATTTCACAATCAAGCCAATAACTGAGGTCTATATGGCGGAATATATGCTCAGGAGTTTGATTAGGGAGTGTAGAAGAAAACGGCATTAAAATCAGCAAAAATACTGCTAGTAGAAAATGCAACTAATTAATTACAGGAATAATTGCGACAAAATGATTATATGAAAAACAAACACAGCAAATATAATATTGTAATAAATATAAATAAACACTGATTTGAACAGAAAAGGGTATATAATAAACTGCTTATTTATGTAAATATATAAAATGTATAATAATAATTTAAAATTTCACAAGTGTATATTCTCTATAACAAAATACATTTAAAAAAAAAAAAAGAAGAAGAAGAGAGAAATCCTTGAACTGACTGCTGTGACAGATGTGTTTCTTTCAGCTGCACTAGAAAAGCAAATATAAAATAAAAATAAAAAATAAAAAGCACCGGGTCAATCAATCATCAATTAAATATTAATAAATGTACCAGTAAATCAAAGCTATTGGCTTATGGCAGTTGTAAGCAACAAGTGAAAACATCATGAAGACATAGACTTATATCTATAAACTGCAGGCATATTAACAATCATTTTTAAATAGATTTTAAACATTTAAGAACCAAGAGAGATGCATTATAGCACGTTTATATAAAAAAATAATAAAAATCATAACACATTCATTCAAATTAAATATGTACACATACTACACAAAGAAATTACAAAAGTAATGTTTTTTTGAAACAAATCAAATATTAAATCATCTGAATATTGAAATCCAGTTTATATAATAAATCATAGCCTCACTCTGTAGTGCACACACACACACACACACACTTTCCTTGAACAGCTGATGCCAATGAAAATAAGTCTGCACAAGAACTAATTGATAAAAGCGAGTAAATCAAACTGTGCACTTCATCACAATTGGGGGGGGGGGGGGGGGCAACAAATTTAATCCGGCATCAGACACACAACCAATGTTTCAACTCAATTACAGCCACAAAAGGACCTGCCAAACTGTAACGCCATCTAGTGGCTCAGATGTCAGCTCGACAATCAGATCTTCATACTAAAAATCTGGCTTTTCAGATCTTCTTCATTCACAGACCTTCTAAATGCACGATAAACATCACAATGGAGGCCAGGAAAACCTGACATTACTTTCTTCTTTACATCAGCAGAATTAGGAGACACTATATTGCAAATACTGTCGCTCGCACAACACAGGCCTATGCGAACCAACAGTCTTCCCAAGACAAGCCACCCCGGGTTATTGGATTTAATTAACCTCGCCTTACATAATCAGATCGATAAAGATCACTAAAGTGCGGTTGTAGGACATGATGTACCATCAGCAGCCTGTGTAGGGAGGACCTTCTCATTAGCTGCAAAGGACAACTTTAACTCAAGCAAGGAGGAGGAATCCTTTTGCATTTGTTTTGCACTGCTTCGAGGCATAAGGGGTGTTGTACGATGGGGTGGTGGGGTGTGAGACAGATTTCGCATGCAGATATTTTAAATGCAATTGTCTTCTTCGCACGGGCAAGCGAGGGGCTCTTTGGAAATTGACTTTTTGATTATTCATTTAGTGCGATAATTAAATAGTCCTTGCCCTGGGAGCGAAGAACAAGTGAACCGTGGCGAGGATATCCAACAGGGCTTGACGGATCCTTTAAATAATGTTTATTTATCTCCACTAATATTTTGCTGCCTAAACAAGGCTCAGTGCTGCTCCGTGACCCGTGGCTTTCATATCAAAACTTCTGGATTTATCTCATTTTGAAGTGCTTTTAAATAAAAAGGGTGCAAAGTTTGGATGCACTCTCTTGGATCTCTCTGAATACAAAATAAAGTGCATCAATCGTCAAGAATTATTTTAGACATTAAATCGATAAATCACATTCAAACTTAATACATAAATCTATTCTCTCTTGAATTAAACAATGTCTGCGGTCTAACTCTGAGTCCATCCAATTGTATAAATTAATACATGAATACATGAACATATTCATTGCGAATCTGCTTTGTGACGCATTATACACTGACCTCAGTATATTTCAGCTAGAGATGTTATTATACTTTAATTATGGCTGGTTTTTACCATGGCCCACCATGAGGAAATTCATGCGTTTGAATGTATTTACTCCTTTCTAATGTCAATCCTTTTAGAGCTCAACACAGGTCTAAAATTTGCAATTCCAGTGATATGTTAAAAACATAACCAGCCAGAAGATATAAAAGTGAATGAGAACGCTTTTCCAAGCCGCTTCAAAGTTTCAAGTAAGAGAAAGAAAGGAGTCGGCAAAGGAGCGCATTCACCGCAGCTGTGGAAATAAGATTCGCATCTCTGAAAGCTGGAGTTTTTTCCCCCCCAAAAAAACATGGAAACAAAGGAACATTTTCAAAAATGAGTAAGTTGTATAATTCTGTTTTCTTTCATTGCAAGATCTTACAACATCGATAGCTGCTACCAAAAAAAAAAAAAAAAAACAGGACTTAAGTTTAATAGTTTTAAAACATTTAAGTGGGGCTTCCTGAAATCTCATTTTCTAAACTGACAGTACCCAGCTTTGGTAATTTATGAAATTCTCCAAAATACACAGCAGAACTGCCTAATGCAAATACACTGTGAAAATTGAATCTGTTGCTGTGAAAGTCAACATTATAAAATGAATATGAAGTCTTTACATTTGTGAACCCAAACAAACTTTTCAGTGGTCTTCTTGTAAGGTCTTTCAGCATTCAGACACACATATATAGCCTCAGCAAATCTCTCTGCCGGCAAAAGCTATTATTGCCTGGTTGATTTTGTTTACCAGGGCTCACATGCTCAGGCAGTTATCCGGCCATCTTCCGTCGGAGATCTGCTCAGATGAACTGTGCTCGCGCACTTTACTGACTCGAGGTGGAGACGTCAACAAAACCGCGCTTGTGGAAATAGAAGGGTCCTCGTTATGCAAATTCTGGACACACTGATAGGCACGTTTTCTGTTTGTGAATTCCTGGCCTTGTCACAAGTCAAATTACATTTGAATAACCTTTGAAATGTTTTTTTTTTTTTTTTTTTTGTTACAGCGATGTGACTTGATTTGGCCACTGGTCTCAAAACAGGCCCTGTTGTCCTGTTTGTATAAATTAAGTGGCGTAATTTTCATAAATCTTATTCAAATGAAGCAGTGTTACATATTCAATTGTACTGTGAATTCACGTGAATAATTGCAACAATGGAAATGTTAAAAATTTAAATAAAGGCAATTTGAATTGTACATTTGTTCATAATATATGGAAAGCAGTGTTATTTAGTGTATATTTTAAAATTATTTTCCACATTCTACAATCATCAGCACAGAGATATGACAGATCATTACTGCAAGGTAATATTAATAAACATGTTTATGTAATAAAGTCAGTATGTATTTACTTGAGATAAGCTATAAAAACTCGGTTTGGTGGGTGAGAGGGAGACAAACTGAAAGAAAACTAGTAGACCAAAGTTTTTTTTTTTTCTTTTGGGTGGGGGTGAATAAAAACATTAATGAGAAAAGAATCAAAGTCAACACGTTCATAGTCCAAACTAATGAAAGGTTATATGGCACACGCTCTTTGTTGGTGCTGGAATGTGCCTACAAATGCATAACTTCAATCTCATATTTGTTTATCAAACAGAGAACATGTGGAGATAAATAAAATATCTGTTTAAATATTTGCCTTCAAATGTTAAAAGGATAGTTCACCCAAAAATGAAATTCCTCCCATCATTTACCCACCCTCAAGTTGTTCCAAACCTGTACGATTTGTTTTTCTTCTGTTAAACACAAAGGAAGATATTTTGAAGAATGCGTGTGCCCGAACGTTTGATGGACCCCATTGACTTCCATTGTATTTTTTTCTCCATGTATGGAAGTCAATGGGGTCCATCAACTATTTGTTCATCAGCATTCTCCAAAAAGATCTTCTTGTGTTCAGCAGAAGAAAGAAACTCGTACAGGTTTGGAACAACTTGAGGATGAGAAGTTAATGACATAATGTTTATTTTTTGGGGTGAACTATCCCTTAGTCTTAATGTAGAGTTAAAACCAACAAAGAGATTTGTTTGGAACATCTACATTTCAATGCTTGTTCTCATGTTATTCCTTCAATAATTTTGGAATTTAGATTTTAAATCAGTAAAATATTCATCAGTAAACAGAATTTAAAACATATAAATGAAGTAATATTTTTTAAGTTTTTGTCTTTCAATCTTGTAAAATTACACAGAAATGCAAAACTAGGGAAGTACTATTTTCTTTATTTGTCCAAATATTGTTTTGGCAAACATAGAAAACAAATTGTAAAAAAAAAAAAAAAGATGTAATAAACAACAAACAAACTATACAATTAAGAGAATTTTAGCCCTTTCAGTTTTTTACTTCATACTTAATTTACACTGTATGTAAACATCCATATACCTGGAAAAATCTATTATTTTCCGTGAACTTCCGTTTTTTGATGTAAAAGTCCACATTGCTCACTAGTACCGGTGTCACAGGCTTACATCCCACAAAAGTAATGAGTACCTCAGCGAGCAGTTCTTACCTCTATCCCCTGCAACCCTTTTTAAAATTGTTGAGGCTAATTTCAATATTCATGAGTTCTCCACAGGCTCAGTTCAGCAGTTTCCATTAAGCATTAATTAGGTGCCGGAGGGGGAAGCAAACACAAATAAGGAGCTGAATAACTAATTAAGGTGTTTGAAATGCTGGAGGCCTGCAATCCCACTAATGGCTGGTTAGGCAAGGTATAGGAGGAACCGATCCCACAGACAAGATCCCCACAAGCACATACACAACCAGCAGAAATACACAAAACACACAGACGCCACAGACACACAAACAAACACGAAATCACTCGCTAACAAAAAGTTTGGTTGTGAACAACTGGTTTTGGTGCTCTGCGATTTTCGTTTCGCTGCTGAAATGTTCAGGCTGCGTACAGATGTTGCCCAGATGTGGCTCGGCTTGCGAGAGAGATTAAAGCGTGGTTATTTTCTCCCATTTTGGTAAGAATATACAGGAGTGAATTAAAGATTACAACTTTATTTGAGCCGATACTACTTGCATTCAGCAGTTGGATTTAATATCCACCTACATCCATTTCATGTCATGGCTTTCAGCTTTTTATAGTCCTAAATATGATTTTTTTTTTTTTTTTTTTTATAGAAGCACTTTCTATTTGATTCTAATATGTTCAGATGAACCTAAATGCAGATGTTCCCAATGATCTAGAATATAATTTCCATGTTATTAAGATGTACTTTATTCATTATCATATGCTTAAGGTATAAATAAAATTATGTGCATGTCATTGTGTTTAACATGTCGGACAAGTGAGCTCATTTGTTTTAAAGCGAGACCGCTAACATGAGTAATCTCATCACATTTTAATATGTTACTGTCATGCTGACAAATTCTCCAAGTGGATGAATTCAATTACCATAACTTGTGTAAACAAGAAGGTCATTGAATTTCAGTTAATATAATCTGCTTTAAGGAACACTGATATGCATTTTGTAATATTAATAATAATAATGTTAATATGAACAATGCAGCGGTGAATGTGAGGTTTTGGACAGCACGCTGTATAAATACAAGTAAATGTTTGTGTATTCTCTCTCGGGCTTTCAGTGACACAAAGCACTATTTATTTTCTCTCCACGTTCTATTTTCATTAAATCTATTTGTCCCATTTGGCCAAAGCTTTGCGGCCTCAAAGTCTAGTCTTAGAACAGGATCTGCGATACATGAGCAAAATAAATGATATTTCTACAGAGGCATATCTGTAGACGAGGGAATATGACTGGAATTGACCCGATGAATCCTAATCAGGTGTTTTAGGTTTAACCCCGCTGAGGTCAGATTACTGAACTCACACCGGCGCTTTATTTGAGCAACGGGATCAAAATACTAAACCGCACAAAGCAAATAAATTTCCCGCTCTCCAAACCTTTTGCTCGGACACGTTTGTGGTGAAAGACGAAACATTTGTGTGTGTTTTTTGTGTCATAGTTGGAGTATGACATACACACACACACATGAAAAGAATTGTGTGTTGCTCGGATGAGTGATGTTGAGTAATACTCAGATATAGATTTAACTTGTTTTTAGTTTAATGACACTTGAGAAATATAACAGTTCTATTCAGATCTCGCCGAGCTGCCATGCAGCCAAGAATGAAATAAACAGACCAATAAATGGGATAAAACAAAAGCAGAATCGTCTGAGCTTAAATAAAATTTGAATAGTATTTAGTACATACACTGTACTAATATACAGTGTGTGGAAAGATATACACACATCAAATGTAAAAAAAAAGAAAATGTTTTAAAATAAAATAAAATAGCTGGTTAATAAATATTATTTGAAAAACTTAAACTAAACTAAATTAGAAATGCTGCCTTGGCAGTAAACTGAAAGAAGTTTAAGTTGAAGAATTAAAAAATGTACTTACTAGAAATAAAAAAAACTGAAACGACAACTACAAATTAAAAAATTAAACCTAAATAGACATATTTAAAAATAATAATAATAATAATAATAATAATAAAAAGACAAATAATAATTAACATGACAACTAACAATATAAAAATAAATGCTAATTTAAAATATACATAAAACTATAATAAAAACTAGTTAAAAAAGCACTTATAGTAAATATAGTAACAGTGAAAGTCAATGTAATTTAGAGAATCAAACCCCACAACTTGTCAGATCACTAAAAATGTTCAGTTTTTGAGATGATAACAATAAATGCCAAATAGATTATTAAAGCATATGAATTAATTTTTTTTATTAAATTACAGACTTTAACTTTACAAATCAATTTTCATCCATTCAGAAAAACTTACAATTTAGAGGAGCAAAGCTATTCTCAGCTGAATAGGTCTTTTCACATCTCGCGGCTCATTACGGTGAACCCAGAGGATTTGCAGCTGCGAGAAGTAAGACCGCTCATCTTCTCCTCCTGAGAACCCGTTACCCCCTTTCAGGCCTCACCCGGCCTGTAAGACCCGAGACCGTGATCCGAGCTCTCACCCCGACCCACACCACAGCACCCCAACAGCCTCCAGCGGTCCACACTGCGTGCCCCTACCTGCTGTGAGGGGGACCGCTTCAAATTAAACTAATTATTCCAACACCCAACAGTGTGCTGTTCTCCCAAAACCAGGGCAGTGCCCAAAGAGCAGTCTTTTCAAATACTTAATAAGACAGAGAGCACGGTTTAATTTGTCTCACTGCTAATTTGAAATGCAATACATACAATCTCCAACCAAGAGGTCACCAATTTATTCTTCTCCAAAACAAAAATCTTGTTAAAGCTAGTCACATTTGGACAGCCACAGATCAAAATGAGCAGTGCAACATTTAAAAATATTCGTTAAATGCGACAAGCGTTTCAACTGTTCCTTCCTATTTTGAGAAAAGATCCCCACACTGGTGGATCTCAAATGGACACTATACTGAACAGAGAGTCATCTGAGAATTCCAAAAATTACAAATATCAGCTACATTTTGAGAATTATTTTATTGATTTTTTTGATGGCAACAGCACTCAAGCTGCATTAACCCCACAAGTTCAAAACGTGATGATCCTTTTTCATTATGAAGTTGATTTGTTTTATTTTTTTCTAAACTTTGTATATTTCCACGTTTAAATGCAGTCTCAGATTTTTGGACCAAACACATTAAGCATTTCGTACCATGGTATCATCATCATCATCAATGTACCATGATACAATCTCAGTACTTTGTGCAAGAGTACAAAACTTCACTCTAAAATAAAGGTTCCGGGGGTTGTTCACAATGATTCCATAGAAACACAATTTTTGGTTCCCTAAAAACCATTTTAATAATAAAGAATCTTTTGTGTAATGGAAATGTTCGCTCTTAATCAAAAGTTCCAAAAAGGGTTTTTCGCAGCGATGCCATCGAAGAACCATTTTTGGTTCCCCAAAGAACCTTTCAGTGAACAGTTCTTTAAAGAACTATTTTTCTTAGGGTGAAGAACATTTTAAAACGGTCATGAATTGAGAAATCAAATTTTCCTTGATCTTTTGATATGTAAGAGGTCATTGGACTATAAAAACTCAAAACTTCCTCTTTAGTCCAAAAACAGCTTTTATTGAACCCAAGCTCAGAAAATGGCTCGTTTCTGATTATGTCGCGTCATGACAAAATAGTACAACGAAACAGCACCTCTGCAGAATCAGATGAACGCCTACTTCTACATCATTGCATCTTTAGTCCCGCCCACTGGACTAAAAATAACATACCTTCCAAAGGATCCTAATGAAAAAGGTTACTTATTTTCAATGATGTGAAGGTCCCAGTTGAGCATTATTTGTTTTTTGGTACATTTCAATGTGGATTCTTTTGCAAATCAGTCACAATTTTGGCGTAGACTTTGCAAACAGACTTTTACTGTAAAATACGAACCCAACTGTAAACCTACCACATGTAAGTAACCATGTTTATTCTAATCACAGTGATTTCAGATGTGTAATGATTCATGTAGAGATGTCAGATGTTTTTGTCTCAAAATGTTTTTTTGCTGCTTATGCATCAGTAAATCAAGCCAGTTACTGAACTTCACATCTTTCTTTTAGTAGCATGAAAATGATCTGTTATTTATTCCTATTACTATTCCTATTATTGTGATTACATTTATAAAGCCTCCCTTTATAATCGCTGAAGCTATCAATCACAGCGCAAGACTCTCGCTATGAGTCTCTTACAGTATTTACATCGTGTTTGCACTTTTAATGATGAAAGAGTTTGTGAGAGTACAGAAATCGAGTTGCAATGACGAGATCAATGACGAGTTCATCTCGGCAGCTGTAATAGTAAAAACATGGTGAATGTATTTCGAGAGAGTTGCACACGTAATACTTATTTCATATGCATAGACGTTAGCCAATCACATTGAAGTCTCAAAGCAGACACGCCCCTTCCAACAGAGCGTTCGAATCAGAGGGAAAATGGCTTTTTATTTCAAAAACCAGGAGCATTTTTCCAAGTAAAAATCATACTAACATTATAAGTGCACCTCAGGAGACACTATGAAATAATAATAATAAATAATAAAAAATGCAGTTAATGACCTCTTTAAAGAATCTTACATGTTAAAGGTTCTTCGTGGAACCATCGCTGCCAATAAAGAACCTTTATTTTGAAGCTGGAGCACCAGAAACTCCGTGACTCTTCCACAAACACGAGTCACAAGACTTTAAACACATAGAGCACGTTGCATGACACACAATGCGTCGCAGTGTTCGGAAAAAACAAGGTTTCTGTAGCTCTTCTGTACCACTTGATTGCAAGTAATTATTCAAAAGCCTGTGCCTGTACTCCACCACCAACCACCTGACACTCCACATCATGGCAAAACGAAGAAGAAGAAAAAAACTATACACACACATATAAACACAACTAGTAATTTTGCTTGGTGCAGCTGAAAAGGATTGTTTACCGTAACCTTGTAATCAACCTGCCTAGCAGCTCCACCATTAGCCACTATAAGAAGCCCAGCACAATCGGGGTCTGAAAGAGAGGGGCCCGCCTCTGACGAGCCTCCTCACGGTCTCAGTGATGGAGCACGGCGCTGGCCCCTCTATTGCCCTCTCATCATTTGTTTTCAAGAAGCGCAATTTCCATTTCAGTTGGATTACACCTTTTAATGTATCGCAAGCTTTAAGAAGAGGGAAGGGGGGAGGAGAAGAGAAGAGGGGGCATTAAAAAAAAGAAGAAAAAAGAAAACAGCATCTCTCATGCACTAGATTTCAAACAGGGCATTTGAGCCTTTGAGTGAAGAGGAGCAGATGAGTGCATCCGCAATTAAAATCAAAAGCCCTGCGCAGCGGAGCAACAGTCCTCAATAACCCTTTGTGTGCCATGGAGCCAATGGGATGATATGGGCAGCTGGAACTGGGTTATGAGATGAGACATTACCTGCCCTTTTATTGTCACTTCAGATGTGTAATATTCAAATAGGCCTGAGTGCCACTTTACTAAGCAGAGGTGTTTCTCTAACTGCAAATATACTAGGTACAAACATAATGGGACAATTTATAGGAATACTTCACCGTCATTTACTCAAATCTACATGTCTGTTTTTCTTCTGTTCAACACAAACGGAGGAATTTTTGATGCATGTACTGACTAGTCTTTACTGAAGTGGCTGTCAGGCTTCAAAATGACAATCAAGCAGCATATTTCAAATCTTCAGAATGCGTAATATACACAATCGTGATGATTCGCCAATGTCATAAACATCAAATATCATGATGTGACACGTCAAAGATGCATTTGAACATGCATATATACATTGAAAATATTCATTGAATAAGAGTTACATTTTGGTGTGTTGCTTGCTCAAAGATATCATAGAAGATTTCAGAACACTTACTGTACACTACCATTCAAACGCGTGTGGTAAAGATAAGGTTCACACACACACAAATATATTATATATAGAAAACATTTCTTTTAATTTGTAATAAGAGTTCATAATTTTACTTGACTGTAAAAAAAAATGTTCGTCATTTATCACAAACATTTTTTCTTTTGTCAAATCAACATAGATTACTAATGAGGTTCCGATAACATAATAGTCTGAGTTTCTGTTGATTAAATCAATTGCCTTCATTGTATTAATTACATTTTTTTAATTTATTTGAACTCAAAAATTTAATTTTAATTTTTTGAGTTAAACTAGCAATTTTTTTACAGTGTGTTTTACTGTATTTTTGTTTAAGAGACTTCTTTAAAAAACTTTTTTCTTTTTTTTTTTTTTATTCTTGCCGACACCAAATCTTTAAACGGTAGTGCATTATTTATTGCACAGGTTATATGGACTACTTTTAATAAATGTTTGTGTAGTTTCTATTGTCATTTTGATGCATGTCAGCCCAGTTCCCATTCACTTTCATTACATTGAAAACAGCACCCAACATTCAAAATTGAGTTCCACAGAAGAAAGAACATGTAAATGGGTCATATGGATTTGGAATGACACAAGGGTGAGTAAACGATGTGAGAATTTTAAAAGAGGCCATATGATGCTATTTCAAAAAGTTTTATTTATTGGGTGTACTAGAATAGGTTAACATGCTTTATTACAATATTTTTCACATACTATATTATTGCAGCACCTCTATTCCCAGTCAGTCTGAAATGCTCTAATTGATTTGCGGTTACAAAGCTCCTCCATCGGCCAGCAGACCCAGTGCTTTTTGATTGGCCAAACATCTCAAGCATGAGCTGGAAATTCAACGGCCCTTACCATTATCGCGATTTTCACCTTTCAAGGCTTGTAAAACAATTGTAAATACAAACAGTTAATAATGCCGTCGGTTTTACTGTATCACTTCAAGCCCGAGTCAGATTCTGATGATCAAGCGAAGTGATCGGAAGCAACTCTGCAAGCATGAACGTTTCACAGTGGTAAGCATTAAGGCCAAACTACAAGATTTTGCTTTCGCATTGAAACGGACAGCTGCGGAAAAAGCCTTGCCTTCTTTCTTAGAGTATGCCTTTGTGCAGGCATTATGCTAATGCAAACTCTCCCTTTAATAAAACCAAAAATGATTTTACTTCTGACATTTGAATAAATAATTATTAATAAAACACCATCTTTGGTGTGAGGTTCAATGCATATCTAAAACTAACAATAAATACTGAACAAAGCCCTCAGACATGGGAAATCATATGGTATAGTGCACCAGACCATTCTTCCAGTTTATGACTGTTGTTGACCCCACGGGTCATGTAAACTTAGGCTTTTTATTGATGTTTCGCCAGTACTTTGTCGTGGCTTCCTACCCACACCGGTGCAGTTGATTTTGAATCATGGCTCTTAATTATATGCTCGTGCCCTGCATTAATACGTGCATTAACATAACCCATTGTTTATTCATTATTTCCAAGCCGTTTCTGAAATTATGTAAAACCATTTCTAAACAAAGAGCAGGTTTTAATAAGACTTGCCATTTTGTTTCATGCAATTCAAATACTAGCAAGATTCTGGGGGGCAAAATGAACAAAATCTAACTAAACGTCAAAAGGGATTATAAAGCTACATATAAATAGGGCTTTAGGAAAACTTAGAGAAGAAGTGTGTGGAGTCGCAGCACAACCGGAGTTGCAGAGGTTTTTGTTGTAGCTTGTGCAGTTGTAGTCTTTCTGTAGTGGAATATGTGTAAGAGTTCAACAGGGTTACAGTGCTCGGATTCACCTTCAATAATTGTGCAAACCAGATTAAGACACAGCCAACTGGATCCATGTCAAATATAAATATGAAGTACCAGTCGGCTTATCAGATTCCCAAAAAACTATTTTGAGGCAAAAAAGAAATGTCACGTCTGGTTTATAATTCGATTTGGGATGAGTATCAATGATGTTAAATATCAGAACTGGTATCACCTGAATCAGCATATTCTCTTGCTTAATTTAATATAAAAAAATCCACATAAGCTTTTCATCCACATGAGTGGTTCTCAACCTTTTTGACTCAAAGGCCCCACATTGTCCAACACAGTTTTCGAAGGTCCACCATATTAGTTAAGATATTTCCTCCAGTATGGCTTCTGTAATTTTGACTATATTTTATTAACAGAAACTGGGAGTGTTAATATAATAAATTAATTAAAAATGATCATAATTGTAATTCAAGATTCTGAATGTTTTTCAATAAAAATAATAGTTATCGAGAGGGAAAAGAAATTTGATTACATAAATTGTTTTGTGTTTTTAGCATTTAAATTAAGTTCATTATTATTATTATTAGAAAATAATAATAAAGTTAAGTAATGTTAAGTAATCCTGTGGCCCCATGGTTGAGAACCATTGATATACAAATGTTAAAAGACCCTTTGCAAAGATGCGAAGTCTTTAGTTACTGTTGCTATGTCAAACAAGCCATGTGATCTCACGCCACACATCATGTTCTCACGCAGTGAAAAATACATCCTGGAGCAAAGAGGACACTGACAACACGTCGACAGACAAGACAGAGCAGGTTACTTTTGATATGAAGCAGTTTCATACTTAAAATATTGTCATTTTTTAAGAAGTTTAAACAATAAATAGCCTATAGTGTCTCTTTAATGTGTCGTGACAGATCGCTGTAGCTCCTCGTGAACGATCATCTCTTCATACTAGTTCATTTATAGCATCAAATACTCATGAATGAACATCAGAATGTTGTTTCAAGCGCAGAAAGATGTGAGTGCACAATTTTTCAAGTTCAGTTCATCAACGTTAATCTACTTACTCCCCTGACTGCTTTGTCAGACAAAATGGCGGATTCGGGGTTATGATTGGTCAGATCACCTGTCAATCAAATTCCCAGCGAAGGGTCAATTGCTCCTTTAAATTTTAAAAGCACAATCAAAATAGTGACAAAGTTTTTTCAGTGATGAGTTCAGTGAATATACATATACACTATACATATATATATATATATATATATATATATATATATATATATATATATACACACAGGGTTGGGGAGTAACGAAATACAAGTAACTTAGTTACGTATTTAAAATACAAAATTTAAGTAACTGTATTTCATTAGTTAAATTTTAAATGGGTGGTAATCAGATTACAGTTACATCTGAAACGTGTTTTAGATTACCAAAGTGATTACTTTGAATTTTAATGTCATTTAAACAGCAATTGGTGATTCTCTGACTCTGACCGTCTGAAAAAGCGGAGTTAAGTTTCATGTTTTCGACTGTTTTCATGTTTTGTAATAGTTGTTTGTGAGTCATTTTATAATTCACTCGTCACTGCATCTTTTTCTCACAATTTGTTTTTTTTCCCTCACAATCGTGAGTCAGAATTGCGAGATTTAAACTCACAAATGCATGTTATAAAGTTACAATTGGGAGATATAAACTTGTAATACTAATTTTTTTTTCTTGCAATTGTGAATTTAGTATGTGAGTTTATATCTCATAATTATGACTTTTCTCAATATTGCGAGTTTATATCTCATAATTCTGACTTTATAACTCGCAATTGCAACTTTATATCACGCAATTCTGAGGGAAAAAGTCAGAATTGTGAGATAAAAACTTGCAATCACCTTTTTTGTGTTTGTTCCACACTTATTAGTATTCTAAAGTATTCTAAAGTATTTAGATTAAGTTACTAAACTTGAGTAATGTAACGAAATGCGTTACAAATTACTTTTTCAAGCATGTATTTTGTAATCTGGAGTGAAATACATTTTAAAAGTAACTTACCCAGCCTTGTATATATATATATGTGTGTGTGTGTGTGTATATAAATATATATACATGAGTTGAGACAAAGGTTATCTTTATGTATGTGTGTGTCTATATATATATAGATGTGTGTGTGTAGTCTACTAAACATGAGTAAACTCAGCTTAAGGATAACCTTTGTTTCGACTAACAAATAGTCAAGAAAATGGACTACTTTAAGTTTCATTTTTGAAAACTCCTAAACTTGAACTTAAAATCCAAAATAAACAACAATTGGAGTTAAAGTGATGAAATAAGTTCAAATAGCTTAATGGGACAATCACGTTTTACAGTAGCTCAGACTGATGTCCATGTTTAAAAACAAAATACAGGCAATAAAATAGGTAACTACACTCCCCAGTCTGTCCTATTATTGTCACAAGTATATGCTTGATTGAGAGTTTTTGGTCATGAGTGCACTGATTTCTGCCTTGTGCTGAATATAGGACAACACCACGGCATTGATTCTTTGATATACACACTGAAGCTGAGGGTCATTATCTCTCAGTCTAACCTGATATCATGTACTGTACATATTCTGCGGCTCCCGACGGTCCTGGCAGACCCACATGTGAGTGTTGTTGTGGAACACTGTATTTCGTGCAGTGCGGTGAACATGCTTATTACCAACACACAATTATCTGGCCTAATCATGTGGAACTGCACGACAATCACGGGGACCAAGGAACTAACGGCATTCTCACCCAGACTCGTAAATATGCATTTATTGACACAGCATCGCAAGAAAGCCAGGGTCCCTGTCAATATTCTCTTCAGAATATTTCCTGTGATTTGATTTTCAGTCCATATTTCCATGGCTTTTTTTTTTTTTATGTATTCTCTGACTGAGTGATTCTCACTCCCATCTCATATTCACACACACAATGAATGCGTAATGCTCAGCTAGATAAACCTCTTTAGAAAGCTTCTCTGGAACACCAAAGTGCGATGCACATTACTGTACAGTATATTGTAGTCTGTGGTCCACAAAGCACAAAACATACTGCACACTTATTTTCTCTTTCAACACATTCAGAATTAATTCACACATCTGTGTCACATCACACAGAGAGTATGATGAAAACTTGCGAGTTGTGGGATTGATGCTCGAGGTAGCTTATACATCTCACAATCTCAGACATGATTCAATTTGGGATGATTTATTTGTAGAGTTGAATATTTCAGAGGTAGTAGATAGTTTTAATTAAAGTATAGAAAAGATCATGATTAATACATTTGCACCAAACACAAATCAGAATTGACCTGGTATCAAGGGCAAAAGTAAATGTACAATAAATGTGTCTTCAATTGTTGAATTATGATATTAACGTTTTGAGCACACCATAAAAAAATACTGACAGGTAATGAAAAATTCTTTAGCTATGAAACTGACAAATTATTGAAAGCAAGCTAATTTTAAAATAATTAAATAAAACTAACATAATTAAAGTTGAACTGCTAAAAGTTCATATAATATAAGATATAATCACAATGGTGGCAAAGTTACAACCTGCAATAATGAGTTTGTTGCCATTTTTTTAAAAACCACTTTGCATTTATTTACTGAAACATTGATTAACAGAAATGATTGTCGCAAGTTAAATGGAGACAGATGTTGTCATTAATATTTTCATAGTCATGGGCCCTGTGAATATTAGCTTTGGCCCTGATAAAAGATTTTTGGTAACACTTTAAAATAAGGTTCTATTTTGTTTACAGTAATTAACTAGAATTAGTCAACAAGGACAAATCCCTCTAAAGCATTTACTAAAATTAAGCTCTGTACTAATACATTACTAAAATCAAATTTGTATGTGTCGATATTATTAAATGAACTTAAGCTACCATTAACTAACAATGAACAGTGGTATTTTTTTTAATAACCAACATTAGAAAAACTAATAAATGAATGTATTGCTCATCGTTAGCAATTGCTTACAGTCCAATAATAGGACCTTGTTATGTGCAACTAAGAATTTTCAACAAAAAAAAGTTTCAAAAGTTAGTTTAGTGTTATTTTAATTATGTATTACATATCAAACATACATTAAATTCTAAATTTATATCACTATATACTATACATTATTGTCCAGTGTTTTAACTAAGCAGATTTCTCATGTAACAGTGACCTCTAGTGGCTTAAATATAGATGGACAGTACAAATATTCAATATAAATGTATATAAATAAACACTTAAAAAGGGTTAAAATGTCAAATGATTCCCACAAATGACTTGTCATGTTATGGTCATTCTTACAATTGGTTTAACACTATATAACTGCAGCATTTTTCAGGAAACAATGGTCAGAATGGTTTATCTAAGTGGCATTAAATCCTCTCCATCTGAACACATCATTACAGCTTTGCTGTGTCCATGTGTTAGTATGTGCACTCTCAGTTTGGTTCTCATGTGCAATATGATCCGAGACCTTTAAATAACACACTGTCCAGCATTGCAGGAGGCCTGCAGCTGGCTAGAGAGAAACTTAATACAGACACAGACATTCTAAAGACTGACAGTAAAACATATACAAACATGCAGAAATAGATACACAAACAATGCTGCAAACACTGTGGAAAAACTCAATACAGTATTGACTGATATGCATGCTAAAGTTTAATGTTCATAATATTGCGTCGACTGTCCTACGTATAGTGAGAGCGCATACACACAGCTGTCACCTGCCAAATAAATGAGTCATATCTCCCTGCGATTCTGCTGTTATGTGGACGCACCTGTCAGTGTGTCATCTCCAGTCTGTCTCTGATGGGAAAAGGTAATTTCAACTCATATATATATAGTCTTAAAGGAATAGTTCACCCAAAAATGAACATCCTCCCCCAAAAGTTGTTCCAAACCGGTATACATTTCTTTGTTCTGCTGTACACAAAGGAAGATATTTGTAATGGAGCAGATCTCGCCTTCCATTGACTACCATAGTATAATTTTTTCCTACTATGGTAGATAATGGGGGGCGAGATCAAATATCTTCCTGTGTACAGCAGAACAAATAAATGTACACAGGTTCAGATCAACTTGAGGGGGCGTAATTGATGACAGGACATTCATTTTTGGTTGAACTATCACTTTAATTTTGCCTTCACATTTGGCCTACTACTCTTTCAATGCCATATATTGTGTGTGTATATATATATATATATATATATTATATATATATATATATATATATATATATATATATATATAATGCAGCAAGGGAGAGATGGCTTCAGCTGCTGATCTGCACTGAATACCTTAGCTAGCGATTTTTGTCTCTAGAACATTCTGGGAACATTCGTTTTTGGTTATAAAATAAATGTAAAAATTAGCAATAGGAAATATTGTATGTAAGGTTGTCACAAAGAAAACATCCCAGCCACATTCTGTGAAGGTTAGCTTTTGGTTACCAAAAAAGAGAGAGAGAGACAGAGAGAGAGAGAGAGAGAGAGAGAGAGAGAGAGAGAGAGAGAGAGAGAGAGAGAGAGAGAGAGAGAGAGAGAGAGAGAGAGAGAGAGAGAGAGAGAGAGAGAGAGAGAGAAAGAGAGACAGACAGAGAGAGAGAGAGAGAGAGAGAGACAGACAGACAGACAGAGAGAGAGAGAGAGAGAGAGAGAGAGAGAGAGAGAGAAGCAATGTTCTCAGAATGTTCCTAATCGGTTCCCTAAAAATAACATAATGGGCACATTAGGGGAACATTCTCTGTTTGCTGGGACTAAATTCTCACTATTGACAACTGATGATCAAGATTTCTAATTGCATTAAGATCTTGTTGTCAACAATTCATCCATGCATACATTTCAGTTATGATGACCTTATTCATCAAAATGTCATAACTGCAGAAACAACACTGGTGACGCACCCAGACTTCTCCAATCATTCAGTCTGCTTAAATCTGTCCCTTTCTTACAATCGAACTGAAGCGTGCATTCTGAGCTGCCTCCATCCAATCACAACCAATGGACAGATCCAAGTCTCGGGCCTACAGTTTTCTTTTTCAATAATCCGTCACATTCGGATATACGTCACATTACAATACAGAAGATAAGATGTTGCTTCTTGCATTTCATCACACCTTTAATATTAAATGCACAGAGGAGGAAAAAAAAAACTTTTTTTTAAATTCATGGTTTAATGAATCTTTTGAAATATTACATGTCAATTGTACGTGATAGCAATACATAATATTATTTACAAAGCAAATATATTTATGTGCTGTGGTGTGTGAACAAGCTGTTAAAAAAAAAAAAACGTAAAACTTTCAGCTCAGGTAGGTTTTTCTACAAAGCTAAAAAATATATATTTTAAAGCCTTTGGGCTGGAAAAAAAAAAAACACTCAAGAATTTACCATAAATAAATAATCAAAACGCAAAGTGGAAAATGTGTAAATTTATACTTAAGGAGGTTTAAGCAGGCAAAAAGAAGTCTGTTTTCAGGCAACATAAAAATATATTTAACATAATTTAATGCTTTGCGCAATACTTTACTCACACATACATGAAGTGTTCCCAAACCATCCATGACTGATGTTTACAGTACTGCTCACAGCACACATGATGACCAAACACTGAAGCAACATTTGCAAAATTCGAAGGCAAATTCAAACCAAATCTATAATAACTGTACCCCATCCTGCCATAAAGTCAACGCACCTTCAGAGTTTAGAGCCCAAACATGTTTTCTTCAGTGGCAGATATTTGAACATTTTCATTCTTCTGTTTCCAAACTATTCGTGAGGTTCAGTCATAATGATGTTGGACTGTACGGCCAATCACTAGGAAGAGAAGACCAGACAGAAGACAGAAGAACACACCCACTGGAGCAAACATGAAAGAGAGGCCGTAAGTCATATTGAGCTCGAACCCTGAGCACATATTCGACTTCTGATATTCCTCATACAAGGTAATAACATCCAAAACATCTATCCAGATTACATACATCACAGTGACAATGAGAAGGAAGAAACCTGGAGAAAAGAGACAGCATTGAGAGTTGGAGAAATAAATAGCAACATGAAAGAGAGAGAGATAAAGTGAATAAATTAAATGTTTGTGAAATGTTTAATAAATTGATCAGTACTGCGCATGTCCAAGCGAGGAAGAGATAGACCTTACCTCCTCATTAATTCTTTAACTTACCGGAAATGAGGTAGAGTCCACCCCCTGCTTTATAAAGGCGATGACTGGCAAATGGAGCTGCGCAAATGATAATGAAACCGCCAGCGACCACAGCGGCCACACCCACCAACATGGAGACGCTCCAGAAGCCTCTGTAGACTAAATAATCGTGTTTTACATTAATGCAAAACAGAGGGAAAACAGTTCACAGTAGAGTTTTGTGAATAGCATTGATACTAACTCATGTGAACAGAGTCACAATATCCTGCAGTCAGTGGCACTGCTGTAGACCTTTACATCCTGTTGTGTGTACATTTCAGCAATGTTTTAATATGGGGTTAAAATGCCCCGAGACATCACCGATTGGGTAAAATGTGTACGGACATTTTGAAAACTTTGTAACACAAGATGTGCATGTTTATGAATTCTTCTAATAAATACGATTAGCATAATTTTCAGAGGTGTCAAAGTTGCTTTGGGGTTAATTTTACCCCAGACATTACAGGAGGGTTAAAAACAATTCTATATGCTGTTTGCTGCTCGCAACCCATTTTACAGATTTATTTTTTACTTAGAATAATAAAAATACGACGAGGAAAATTAAATGCGTGAATTAAAAGTAGCAGGTTAAAGTGTAGCGAAATATTGAGAAAAAATGTTCTTTATTTATCTTTGATGAAACAAAATAATAAATCTGGCCTCACTTCATTAAAAAGAGATCAATTTAAAAAAAAAAAAAAAAAGAGATCTAGAGGAGTTGCATTAGGGGCATAAACAGTCTTCACGTGTTTAAAAATAAAATGAAATAATTTAAAACTTTTCTTCGATTAAAAAAAAAAAATCTGGCCCCACTTTATTAAAAATATTTTCATATGAATATACCAAATAAAGAAAAAAAAGATCTAGAGGAGTTGCATTAGGGGCATAAACAGTCTTCACCCATTAAAATAAAATAAATAATTTTTTTTTTTGTTTCATAGTAATTTAACACAATGTAAGCTACCTTGGCTATTAACATGGTGAGTAACAGATTAAAATGTATCAAAATATTGGGGGAAAAAATGTTCTTAATTTCTCTTCGATAAAAAATAAATAAATCTGGCCTCACTTCATTGACTTCATTAAAAAATATTTTTATATGGATAAACCAAATAAAAAAAGTGATCTACAGTCTTGACACATTTATAAAATAACAAAATAAAATAATCTTACTTATGGCAGACTGGTAGTTGGTAGTGTTGTAGAGCTGGTCAGGGATAGGAAAGGGTAGAAGATATGCAGGATAGCATATTCTTCCATGTGGCTGATTTTCTAAGGGAAGAACAAAGTGAATCGCCATTGATTAGTGTGCGTTTCAAATCATTGTTAGAATTCCAATTTGCAAGTGTTTTGACATTCAAGTTGTTTGGTGACTGAAGTAACCGGAGCACTTATTCTCTCTCTTTGAACCTCCAGTGGCCTTTCTGTAGGGCAACAGGTCAGACCCCTTTGATATTTCTGGCAAAGTCTCACCCAGAGCTTCACAAGAGGGCCAAATACCACATTGAGTGAGCAAGTCACTTTACTCTTTGAAATATAGAGTAATAGTAGCAGTTTACAATGTTCAATTCATTCACAAACAGCAATTATCACTTACAGCACTTCATCCATTATTAATTCATGCAATACAAATGTTAAACATGAAGTGTATAGTTTGTGTTCTTGGAAAAGCACAAAAGACTCCTATGAATGTCTATTGTGCCTAAAGCAAATATAATAATCTCACTTACCAAACCAGAACTTCCACAGATTGTCATCATTCATGGTGTCTTTAAAGGTACAGCGCCAAAAGAAGCCCTCATGATAAAAGGTAATGTTCTGATCGTCACTAAATTGGTCCTGACCGTGGTTGACCACGACATCACCTCGCTGTGAAGGAGCAGAGTGCAGAGGTCAGAGAGCAATGAACAACTGTTGCACAGCCAGTAAAATTACAATATTTAAAAACAGATGGAGGACAGACACTTGCAGTCTATGGATGGACACATCATGCTATTTATGTGTTTAGATCTACTTTGCAAAAAGAATGTCAAGAACATTACATTATGGATTGGAATGGAGGTGATTTACATCATAAGACTTAACCCTGCTGGAAAATCCAACTTAAACTGGTAGCTGGTTGACTAGCGACCATATTCCAAATAATACCTTAGACCACTGTAGACCAGCTAATGACCAATTAGTGACCAGCCTGGCCATCTAGAAACCAGCTATCGTGTTCCAAAACACATATAATAGCAGGATTCTCAAAAAGAAGTGTGCACTAGACCCAGGGCCCAGAGCAACACTGTAATGAATTACTGTAAATATTACAGCATTATTTTACAGCCGCTGGTTGTTTTTTAATAATACAGCATATTGCTGTAAACTGCAATGCATTCTGGGGTCACGTGTTGGTTTGACTCAAATTTACAGAATATTGCTGTAAATTGACCCTTCGTAATTTTAAAAAATACAGTTATTTACTGTAATCAGAGAATACAGGGAAATTCTGTAAATTAAATGACAGTAACACTACTGTAAATTTTACAGTAACTGGCTGGCAACCCCGCTGCCAGTATTATACTGTAAAATTTACAGTAATTTTTTAACAGTGAAGGTAGCTAAAGAGCTCTCAATCGGTTCGCAATCGCGTTCCGAGGCTGGTTCCGGTTGCACCGGTTACAAAGCCCTAAGGGCAGCCCTGACCAGACCAACAGCAGGTGAGCAGTGCAATTAATCCCAGCAAAAAAACAAAAAAAAATCTTTAAAATATTTTAAATATTTAAATGGTTATTTCATCCAAAAATTAAATGGCTCAGTATTGGCCGACGCTGTACACAAGTTAAAGCGCGACGCATGCGTGTGATGCTGACGCAGGAGCCGGCCAATAATAAGTCGGAGTTCTGACGTAGAACACAGAAGCGCTGTACTGTTTACTATGTCAACAGAGTAGGAGACTGACAAGGAAGATAAGAAATTCTTGAATAATGTCATTATTTTTGTTTTGTTTTTGCGTATAAAAGGTATTCTCGTCACATCATGACATTAAGGTTGAACCACTGCAGTCACTTGGACCATTTTAAAGATATCTTTACAACGTTTCTGGGCCTTGAAAGGTGCAATGACATGGCTGCCTACTGTATGTGTGGTTCAGAAACCCTCGGATTTAATAAAAAAATATCTTATTAGTCTTCCGAAGATGCAAGGTCTTACGGGTTTGGAACGAAAAGAGAGTGAGTGATGACAGACATTTCAAATTAAGCACCACCAATCAAAATTAGTATGAATCAGGGTAAAAGTTCAACCTCAAGCTTTCGAGTAGACTTCCTGTTGGTGCTGTTGACATGTAAAGTTTGCATAAGGATCTTGAGAATGCACTAGTTGTGCTGGACCTGTTAAACATCCATCTTTCAGCCTCCACACATACACACAACCAACACACTCATGGCAATTTGTAACATTACGTTTTGGCAAACTGGTAGCTAATTCATATAAATTTGTATGAGCTCATTCAGACGTTTTCATATTGTAACACAGTTCGTAAGAACGGGAAGAAGGAGGCGGGAACCGGCGAAGGTTAAACATAACTTTAATAAACTCAAAATAAACAAACAACAAAACGAAAATAAAATAGCGGCAATTCCTCACGGCGACTGCCGCCCAAACAAACATAATAAAACATAACATAAAATCCAGGCCTGGTCTTCCCTCGTCCTTCCCCTTTTGTGCTTCCGGAGCTTCTCCGTGAGAGATACGAGACCGGTGCAGCGCGCAGCTGACGCTCATTATCAATCGCGTCGCCCTGCTCGTCACACACACTATCTTCTTACTCCCGACTGACTGCGTAATTTGTCTAAAAAATCGTATTTTACCTAAAAATCACATTGAGTGAATTCATAAAAAATCTCCACCTCGTAAAAGGTTTATTTTTCATTAGATTAAGTTGGGAGCATCTCACTTTTCCCTCCCAATCCTTTGAGGGAAACCTAATTCATGTGTGACTCCTATGAATAGACACTGCAGTCAGATTCCAGTTTGGTTATTTAGTATTAAGTGTGGTATCAGACTTCAGCATGTGATAGTCTACACTCAAGCTCCACTGAGACTGTAAATACTGACGTACGAGGATGTCATATGACTGTCACTGCTTAGAAACCAAATATCCCCATGACTGCTTCAGTATCTTGCTTCAGTAAGGATCAAAGAATAGAAATATAGTTCAGTTTAGTGTCAATAAAAAATGAGATACACTAAAATCCAAAACATACAGTTAAAGAGACAGATGTGAAGAGAGTCATTTCATGTTGGTTCATATCAACCATGGATTCTGATAATGTCCAGAAAGTAATATCAATATCAATCAAATTCTCGTTCATGCCAAGCTTTTTCCTTTTGCCCAAAAAGTCTAAAACAACACCCACCTCATAAGTAACCGGACCATTTGAATGTGAATCGCAGGTCTCTGATGCCATGAGCCAATAGTCCGTGCCAAAAGACAAGAGAATGAAAAGAGTTGCCAAGGCACCGAAGAGCCCAGCAAAAAATAGTGCCACATGTAACTTCATGATGACAATCTTAGAGCTCTACTTTTTTCAACCGTTTACTGCTTGTTAAATAGTCTCTCCTCCTTCCAACATGAAGTAGGCACTGAAATTACGTAACTCCTCACAATGTGTGTGACAAATAATCCAGTTATGCTCAGAAAGGTTTATAACACAAGTAGCTGTTCTAGTACTCTTCCTTGCTCCAGTGTCTATGTATGCGTGTATGTGTCAGTGTCCTCTCCCTTAGTCAGAGCAGGACCTGGCATTGGGTGGGGAGTGGGTTTCATGACAGCACACCAGCGTAGAGCTGCCCATTGGGCTATTTTGGTCAGTTGAGTGAAGGTGCCTGCTGCCAGTCTCAGAGGAGTGGTTTAAGAATGGGATTTCAGGAGGGAGACCAGTGGACCAAAATATCCCCCTGCAGGACAATCAGCTGAGGCAGGAATGAAAATGAAGACACTAGAGCCCATTCCTAATGTCCGTCACAAATCCCACAACAAATCCAGAGAACTGATGAAGATGAATCCTGTATATCCATTTTCACAAATGAATATATATCTAGATGTATAAATTTAGTATATATTTTTTTTAAAGAAATTAATATGGTAATGCTTTACAATAAGGTTCCATTAGTTGATGTTAGTTAATGCATTGACTAACAATGAGAAATTCATTTATTACAGTATTTATTCATCTTTGTTAATGTTAGTTAATAAAAATACAACTGTTCATTGTTAGTTCATGTTAGCTCAGGTCCATTAAATAATATGAACAGATACATCTTTTGATTTTAATAATGTGTTAGTAAATGCTGCAATTAACATTAACTAAGATTAATAAATGCTTTAGAATTATTTTTTTTTTTATTGTTGGTTCATGTTAAGAAATGCAACTTTATTGTAAAGTGTTACCATTAATATTCAGCAAGGTTGCATTAAATTGATCAAAAGTGACAGTGACGACATTTATCATTTTACAAAAACGTTCTATTCAAGCAAATGCCGTTCTTTTGAACATTCTATTTATAATCCTGAAAAAACTATGATGGCTTCCACAAAGATATTAAGCAGCCCATCCGTTTTCAACATTATTGAGCATCAAATGATGCATGTTAGAATGATTTCTGAAGGATCACATGACACTGAAGACTTGAGCAATGATGCTGAAAATTCACCTTTGCATTTTAAAATATATTAAAATAGAAATCAGTTCTTATTTCACTATTTTACGGTCTTTTTGATTTAAAAACAAATGCAGCCTTGACGAACATAAGAGGCTTGTTTAAAAAAAAAAAAATCTTACCAATCCCAAACTTTAAGCTGATAGTGTAACTGCTTCCACTATCGTATGACTTCAGATTCCACTTGATTCTATCAATTGAAACGGTCAATATCTGAGAAAAAGAAAATATAAGCTCATTATATTTCAAGTGGGGCATTTTGCACTGAGCAGATAAACCTGTGACCAATTATCACTGTGCTGTGAATGAAGGCCAGAGCCACTGAAGTGGACACAAGGCTGTCCAAAAGGGCTTTGCCTGAGAGGCCGTCCTTGATTTGAGCTGGGTGCATGGAGGGATATTTAAGGATTAGTGATATGGGAGAAAAATTATGCAAGCTAAAATTAAAAATAATTACAGCAGATGTGCATTGATGACTGCATGTGGTGGAAGTCTTATCTGGTGTTGTAATGACTGTCTGTGGTGTTTCTGCACAGCAGAGCAGGAGCAGTTTTATACAGAGTCCTCGTGTGGAGCTAAATTTAGCTCGGCACAATACATCTTGTTATAATACTGAGAAACAACAGTCCTTTTCATCTGCACTGAAAGAAAAGTTAGTGCTGCTTTACTGTTGATTTGGATTCATTATCTTAATTTAAGCTGTTATATGTTCTGGTGTACAAAATGAAAAACATTCCTTTCGCACAAGATGTGAGGATTACTTGTGTGGGTTCATGTGAGTGTGTTTACGTAAACTGTCTTGGGAACATCACTGTATCAGCTGCACTGGGAAGATCGAGTGTCCTGGCTTCCCCAATTCCAGATCCAAGGCCGGAGAGGGTTTGTAAACAAAATTCCAGAGGGCGGTTTAGCTCTAAAATGAGCATGAAATATGCTTAGATTGAGTCATGCTCATCTGACATTATAACATGTGAATAATGGTAACAAGTACACAGTCAAATTCCTCCCAAAAGAAGAAAAAACAGGGAGGTTTGTATATCAAGGCAATTTAAGGTTATGTGGGAAATCTCTAGGTTGTAACCGTTTGCTACAGTCTGACATAGATGAGGACGACTGCCAGAAGATGGAGCTCGAGTATGTAGAGTAAATTGCCACAACTATAGAGCTATATATTGTACAAAATGCAATAAAGTAGAAATACAATACTTTAATTTAATAACCAAGAACTACACTGCTACTGATATTTGTGATTAGACTTTGGCCTAGAATATTAGAATATTTGATAGAATAGAAGATGTATCGATGTAAAAATGAATAAATAATAACAATAATAATAAATTGCTTAAAGAATTATATTAATTGAATTCTCACTCACTTGAGGCCATGGAAATTCAATTCATTCATAACCAATACAGCAATATTTCTCTTTTTCTAACCATGTCATACTGTAATGATAATAATAAACTATAAAATAAATTCAACTAAAATAATAATAAACTGATAGAAAACTATGACTATGGTTAGAAAAAGAAAAACGTAGCTGTAGTGATTATGAATTAATTGAATTTCCAGTGTTCCAAAAATCAATTAAATAATACAAAGCAATTTATTAAGTGATAATAATAAATATTATTATTATTATTATTTATCCTATACAAGCTTTTCAATAGTAGTAGCTTTTAAAAGTGCCAAATAAAGGAAAGAAACAAATAATATAAATAAAGTAATAAATAAATAAAAATAAAACTTCAACTTGGTGTGAATTGACTTTCATATTATTATTATTATTAGCCAACCGATTTGTGTCATTTAATGGTCCAAATGGGGTGTTTTAAAGTGAAGCAAACCATCATATCAGTTCTCATCAAACTTAATCGTTGATACCAAAAGAGACACACTTACTGCCCACGTGATGTTTTCCGACCAAAAACACACCAACCTGCAAAGGAAGAGACCATTAAAACTATATTCCCAAGAAATTTTGCTCTTGTTGTTTTAAACGTTTCTACTTGACTTCAGAAAGGAAAAGAAAACGAGAAGAACATAAAATATTTCCAAATAAATTTTCACTTAGTTTGACCGCAGTTCAAATACTGCGCGTGTCCGCTCGTTCACTGGACTGTACCAAAAACATGTGATCCTGTTTATGAAATCAACCACCACTCAGCATTTTGCCACATGAAAACCCATCCATTCGTAAGCACGAAATGAGTTGCCTCACTTTTAAGTAAATAAATACAGTCAGCGTGGAATATTTGCTATTTCCACGAGGATATCTCTCAAATCACACAACGCGCGCCCCTTTTAAAGGGACAGTTGGTTTAATCCTCGCGATGTTTCGTGAAGAGCCGCATAGCAACGCTGTCCATCGCTTCCGCATTGACTGCAGTTCTCTCTGTCAATGCGGGAGAATGAATAGCTCTAAATGTGCCATTACCCACAGTCGACGGAGACCAACACGCATCATACGATGTATATACGTGGTAGGATTCATGGTGAGTTTCCTCTTTTGTATTTGGCGACGGTCAGAGCTCTACTGTATGGCATTGATGGCAATGACACATCACCTTAACTTCTGTTCGGCACATATGATCCATATTCTCAGACTGTCATTGTCTCAGTAACTCATGAAGATTCCCATGTATTAATAACTTAGAGAAGAAGAAATTGCTAGAACTGTTGTAAGCTGAGATTGTTTACAAAGGCTCATTGACCATGACATTTTACCTCTCGTCCTGTCACATGACATCTTAAGCAGTGTCTTCATAACTTATACAGCCTATTATTTTCACATTTGCTTTTTTAAATCAGGATGTTACATAATGGATTCTTTTTCATCAGTAGAAATCTTTTGTCTGTGGATTTTGGCAACAGCCGTAAGAATGAACACATTGTCTCTCCTCTTCTTTCCCTCTCAGACACATTGACTTCTTCCTGGCTTTAATTCATCCTCAGTTTAAAAGTTTTAGTTTAATAGAAAGTGCCGTGACACTGGATTGAGGTACGGTGTGACTTCAATCAAGTGCTTGGCCGGCCTGACTGCAGAATGCTTGGAAATCTAGATAAACAGGCTCAATGGAGAAGGGCTTTTGTTTCAGACCTGCCTTCAGCCTATTTAAGACAACAAACATTTCCTTTTCTTACTGTAAAGTCAAATTCATTCAGTCAGTCAGACAGTCTTTGTGTTTTTTTAGCATTTTGTTGAACGACTTGCAAAAAAGCATAGTTCTATTATTAGTTTTAAATGAAAGTGTGTGTTCAGTTGTCAGGGAAGATATTTTAATGAACCTCAAGTTTTAATTGACCCTTCACAAAGACATGTGATCTCATGCCACACATCATGTTCTCATACATCGCGGAGCAAAGAGGACACTGACAATGCGTCGACAGACAAGACAGAGCAGGTTACTTTTGATATGAAGCAGTTTCATACTTAAAATATTGTAATTTTTAAAGAAGTTTAAACAGTAAATAGCGTATAGCGTCTCTTTAATGTGTCGTGACGCTGTAGCTCCTAGTGAAAGGCTCTGGGAGAATACCAGGATGTCATTTTAAACCGTAACCTAAAGGTACATTTCTATCACTTGGGGTGTTCTTTTAGAGGTACAAACAAGAAGGTACAAAAATGTACCAGTGTTCAGAGGTTTAGGCTACATTGCTGTTCCCTGCTAGGTTACAGCTGGGGCGACAAAGCATTTTAGGTACATTCCTATACCTTGATTTTTTTTCTGTGTATTTTTCAAGTTCAAGTCCAAGTTCTACTAACCCTAACGGACAAAATGGCAGATTCGTCAGATCGCCTGTCCGTCAAACTGCCGATTCAGTTTTTTTTGACAAATCATTGACATTAACGACGAAATGTATTTTAGAAATGCAAAATGGTATTTGAATGTCATAAGTTTAAATTTTATGTCATGGAAACCAAAAATAATATCTTCTGTCTGTTCTGCTATTCAGGATTCATATCATTTGTAGGCTAAATTTAATTCCATATTCTTGCCATCTCAAAATTAAATCTGCTGTAATTAGACTCCAAACAGTCTTAAATACTACAAATCTTTTTCTTGAGCTGTGTATACATCCATTTTTTGTGTGTGTTTTCAGGACCTCTTTGGGGTCAGTATGATTATCCCTTTGCTGAGTCACCATGTGAAGTTTCTGGGAGCAAGTCCTACAGTGGCTGGGATTGTAGGTAAGAATGGAATGGCATGAAATGGAAAGTCTTTTCTTTCCTAATGTTCTAATTTTAAAGGCGCTGTATAAAATAAAGTTCATTATTATTATTATTATTATTAATGTGGTGTACTGTATAACTGAGTGAAACAGCTTATCGAAAGACAAATGTAGGCATTGCTGTGATGTCATGTGAGTGACAGGTTGTCCCGCCCTCATGCTAGTAAACACATCATCAGAGAAGTCGCTGCAAGAGGGAGGGGAAGTTATTTTGATGAAAGATTATGAGGGCACATGAATAAAAAAAAATGTGCACTGATAAATCATAAATAATAAATACTGCAATATTTCATTAAATTTTGATTTCATGGTGACTTTAAATTCCATGGTGGTACTGAGTTTCAGTATTAACAACATATGTCACTATTACAAAAGAGTTTAGAAAATTGCTGCCTATTGTTATTATTAGCCATTCTGAAACTTAGTTTGACAGCTAAAGGAAAATCGCATTTACAAATTTGAAACTACAATGACAACAAAATGAAAACGCATAGATTCAAATCTGCCAAAAATGATATGCGTGTGTGTCAATAAACAGTTTGAGCGATTAATTTTCAGAGTTAACAATTCTTCTGGCAAGTTATATAGTCCATTATCCCAAATTTAGGCTGTTGTCAAACAGTGTGGATCAACATTCATACAGTAGCTTTGCATTTATTGACAGTTTTCGAATGCACCTAGAATTAGAGTATTGATTTTATAAAAAATCCATTAAAGCAGTTTGCCACATCAGTGTTGTTGTTTCGGGTCTCGTTGGATGGATTTGTTCTCTCGTGAGAATGGTGCAGGCGTACAGTAGTTCTGAATAGTGATTGAGGGTGCACAAAATCAATTCAATTTGAATTGATTTAGTGCAAATAAATTAATGTGTCGACTGACATTTGTTTTTGTAAATATGCAAGTCCAGTTTGGTTTAATTCTGCACATCCTATTCTCAAAAGAGCCGATGACTTTTCCAGTCAGCAGATGACTTCATTGCTGGCAGATTGTAATTTTTAAGGCAAAGACAAGCAGGTCTTTGAAATCAGCAGGACATTGCCTGCGCCTCGTCTCTGATTAAAAGGGCTGCTTAAATGTGGCCCATATAATGTCAATGGAAATCACCAGCTCAATAGATATTTTAACTGATTTCATAAGGCTGGTTGCTTAGATTGTGATCACAAGGTCTCCTTGCCTGCTTGATTGTGAAACAATCTAAATTTATTCTTTTGTTTAGTGATTTAGTTATGTTTCATGATCAATAAAAATGCTGTTTCCCATTGTTGCAGGATCTACCTATGGAGTATTACAACTCTTCTCTAGCACTGTTGTGGTAAGTAGTGTTTTTTGTTGTTGTTGTTGTTTTAAGGAAGCAGCAATATGATTATCAGTCTGCTGCTCTCAATTTAATAATTCATGTTTACTTCATCTCCATAGAGTTTAAAGCACAGGTAATTGTTTATTATAATCAGGATTACAGGGCGCCATATTGCACTCGTGTCTGGAGTGTGTTACTGTAAAAATGAGTCATCATATTACAATTGACAAACACACCTACACACACATTTTTAAAGTGGTCACGGGGCTCGTTAAGAAGTGAAGGAGATGTTTGTCTTCTCTTGGATGTTAAACATAGAGATAGCAGACAGAAACAGTGAGCCTCTATGACATGCCTGTAGGCCAGAAACAGAGAGAACATAGTAAATCCAATTTAAGTTTATATTGCATTACACCAGTGTGCAGTGTCTGCAGATGTGTGTGTGTGTGTGTGTGTGTCATACCTCAGTCTAATGAGTGCTGGTATGGAGATGCCTGCAGTGCTTGCCTCAGGGTCTGAGCCGCTTCATTTATCAGGTCCGATCTGTCTCTGCCTGTAGGCTATAAATTGTATCATTCTTTGGTGAGATGCTTTTCTTTAATAACCCACCAAGATTCTTACTCAGAGGTTCTGCTATGAATATCACACAGAAAATGTCATAGTAGCTGTGTGATGTCCGCCTGACTACCAGGAAAAAAAGTTTCGTGAATTGAATATTTTTGTTTTGTCATTACATTGCTTAGAGAATAATTATTTTAATAATTATTTCTAACTTGTCCTCTGTAGTGGACACCAGGACTAAACAGGGGAAGGCAAAAACCACCAATTAAATCACCAATACATTTTTAGGTTTCAGGGGTTTTTTATGCCAAACTTTGTATAAAGATGATTCTCTCAACTGGGTTATGAAAAATGTAAAAGAATGATTTGAAATACCATTTTGCTTTGTGCAATATCTGAGTAAAATTTTTTTTTTTTCCCATTATATTCAATGTATCTACACGCTGTATGTGTTTGCATATCAATGTGTTCTTGGAGCAGCATGTAATGAAAAAAGAAGTGTAATAATGGGAGTAATAATTGGCAAGACATTCATAATAATATTGGTAACACTTTACAGTAAGGTTCATTAGTTAAACATTAGTTAATTTATTAACTAACCATGAACAATACATCTGTTCATAGTTGTTCATTGTTTGTTCATGTTAGTTCACAGTAACTAATGTTAACAAGATTTTAATAATGTATCGGTAAATGTTGAAATTAACTAAATAAATGCTGTATAAGTGCAGTTCATTATTAGCTCATGTTAACTAATGAATCTTATTGTAAAGTGTTACCCTAATATCTAATATTTTATTGGAATATTGATGTATAATTTCTTCCCCTATTCACTTGTTGTGTTTCCCAAAATGCCTTCATAACAGAAAGTCATATTTTGATTTGTAACCCCGTAACATTTTCCTGAGATGTTGATTTATGACAAACCATTTGAAAATTAGTCCGATGTAAATGACAATAACAAAATATCATATTTCCACAAGGATGTTAAATTTGATCATTAAATTAATGTCATCCATTTTTAAAGGACAAGGAGAGGGAGTGATCCTGCTGAAACTTCCAATCATTTGGCATCTCTGAAAAGCCCTAAATGTGATCTTTACAGGACATCCAGAATTATAATGGTGACATGTAAGGTCTCGGAGAAATTCACTAAAATATAATGTCCTCAACAGAGGACAAGACTCCATTGCTGGTTTTAAGGAGGATGTCACTGAAATTAGCGTCCTGATGGCTGTCACCAGGATCTGTTAACAACAAATGACCAAGGGGATGCGACACGACAGTCATTTTAAATCTTTGGCTTTGCTAACGTGGAGGGCAGGGTTTTAGAGAGAGCTATTTTGTTAAGATTAGCTGTTTTCTTAGGATTAACGAAGGTTAGCTGTTTAGCAAAATATAATATTATAATATTGCTTACAGCATCTTTAAATGGTCATGTTCTACAAAAGATTTTCGCATAAATACACATCAGCATACTTTTAAAAAAGAGTATTTATTACAGAAATAATACTTTTAAGGAATATACGCCTATAAGTGCTTAACTGGATGTTTACTGCAACTTAATTGCATGTTAATTGCAATTGAATGAAAATGTATTCATATTAAATGCAATTAGCTGGGTATTTTTAACCCACTTAAATAGTACTTCATTAAATTCATCTTTATATGCAATCTCATAATTCCTTCTATTGTCTTTTAAATATGGTTCAAGTGTGCTGTCGAATGTGCTGACAAGCATTAATGTAAACTAAAATACTTGTCATTTCTATTGAAACTTGTATGCCATATATTTAAATGCATTTAATTTCACATTTGTAATAATGAAGTTGCAATTTTAGTACATTTAACATAAATGTAATAGTGAATAACACACTTAAAATTAATATCAAGTGCTTCAGTATGTTGGTCAACACATCAGTGTATTTTTTTAAAAGCATGAAAAAATATTAAAACAATGATCTGAAATGTATTTTGAAGTTTTATTTGACATAATTATGAAGTGTACTTTTTAAAAGTACTTAAGTGTGTTAACAGTGTACTCTTTTTAAGTAAACTTAAGTGGCCTTATATTCTGCAAGTACATTAAAAAAAAAAATGCTTAAGTTTGTGTTAAGCGTTGATACAGAAGCTAGCGTTGCTGCGGGACTACATTTTTAAACTCACTCTAACCAACTTAAGTGATTTGTGGAGATTAATTATTTATAATGACTTCTTTTATATGTCTTTCATGGGTTTCTTATGTGTTATAATGTCTCGTCGGCAGGGAAGTTGGAGTGATGTGGTTGGGAGGCGCTATTCACTGCTGACGTGCCTTTTGCTCAGTGCCTTTGGATATGGCCTGCTGGGTCTGTCCACTAGTATTGCGCTCTTTGTGCTGGCCAGGATACCAGTGGGTGAGTCGTGGAGTACTTTAGTTCCTGCTGGATGCGTATTATTGCTTAAAGTCACACCTTAATGTTGTTTTCTTTTGCTGTCGAAAGGGCTCTTTAAACACTCCCTGTCCATCTGCCGAGCGCTCCTGTCAGATCTTGTGTCGGAGAAAGAACGGCCTCTAGTGATGGGTCACTTTAATGCAGCCTCAAGTGTAGGATTCATCCTGGGACCAGTGGTGGGTGGATATCTCACTGAACATGAGGGGGGATTTTACTTATCCTCATTCGTCTGTGCAGCCATTTTCCTTCTAAATGCAGGTGAGCAAGATTGAGAGTAAAGTTTTGTGAGATTACCGTTATAGTTTTAGGGATAGTTTGCCCAAGAATGACATTTCTGTCATTGTTTATTCACCCTTGTTTCATTCCAAAACTACATGACTTTCAAACTTCAAATACACAAAGCGTGAAGAATCGTAAAGGTGCTTTGTATTTATATAAACTATATTCCAGGTTTGAAGCCATATCATAAGAGAAGAGATGTCTGAAGTCTAAATCATTATTCATGTCTTTTTTTTAAGCTTGAAAGCATCAGTCCCTATTCATTCTACAGTAATTGCATGGAAAAGAGCAGCATCGACATTCTGCTAAACATCACATCACATGTACAGTACTGTGCAAAAGTTTTAGGCAGGTGTGAAAAAATGCTGTAAAGTAAGAATGCTTTCAAAAATAAACTTGGTAATAGATTATATTTATCAATTAACAAAATGCAAAGTGAGTGAACAGAAGAAAAATCTACATCAAATCAATATTTGGTGTGACCACCCTTTGCCTTCAAAACAGCATCAATTCTTCTAGGTACACTTGCACACAGTTTTTGAAGGAACTCGGCAGGTAGGTTGGCCCAAACATCTTGGAGAACTAACCACAGTTCCTCTGTGGATTTAGGCAGCCTCAGTTGCTTCTCTCTCTTCATGTAATCCCAGACAGACTCGATGATGTTGAGATCAGGGCTCTGTGGGGGCCATACCATCACTTCCAGGACTCCTTGTTCTTCTTTACACTGAAGATAGTTCTTAATGACTTTCGCTGTATGTTTGGGGTCGTTGTCATGCTGCAGAATAAATTTGGGGCCAATCAGATGCCTCCCTGATGGTATTGCATGATGGATAAGTATCTGCCTGTACTTCTCAGCATTGAGGATACCATTAATTCTGACCAAATCCCCAACTCCATTTGCAGAAATGCAGCCCCAAACTTGCAAGGAACCTCCACCATGCTTCACTGTTGCCTGCAGACACTCATTCGTGTACCGCTCTCCAGCCCTTCGGCGAACAAACTGCCTTCTGCTACAGCCAAATATTTCAAATTTTGACTCATCAGTCCAGAGCACCTGCTGCCATTTTTCTGCACCCCAGTTCCTGTGTTTTCGTGCATAGTTGAGTCGCTTGGCCTTGTTTCCACGTCGGAGGTATGGCTTTTTGGCCGCAAGTCTTCCATGAAGGCCACTTCTGACCAGACTTCTCCGGACAGTAGATGGGTGTACCAGGGTCCCACTGTTTTCTGCCAATTGTGAGCTAATGGCACTGCTCGACATCTTCCGATTGCGAAGGGAAGTAAGCATGATGTGTCTTTCATCTGCTGCAGTAAGTTTCCTTGGCCGACCACTGCGTCTACGGTCCTCAACGTTGCCTGTTTCTTTGTGCTTCTTCAAAAGAGCTTGGACAGCACATCTGGAAACCCCTGTCTGCCTTGAAATTTCTGCCTGGGAGAGACCTTGCTGATGCAGTATAACTACCTTGTGTCTTGTTGCTGTGCTCAGTCTTGCCATGGTGTATGACTTTTGACAGTAAACTGTCTTCAGCAACCTCACCTTGTTAGCTGAGTTTGGCTGTTCCTCACCCAGTTTTATTCCTCCTACACAGCTGTTTCTGTTTCAGTTAATGATTGTGTTTCAACCTACATATTGAATTGATGATCATTAGCACCTGTTTGGTATAATTGTTTAATCATACACCTAACTATATGCCTACAAAATCCCTGACTTTGTGCAAGTGTACCTTGAAGAATTGATGCTGTTTTGAAGGTAAAGGGTGGTCACACCAAATATGGATTTGATTTAGATTTTTCTTCTGTTCACTCACTTTGCATTTTGTTAATTGATAAATATAATCTATTACCAAGTTTATTTTTGAAAGCATTCTTACTTTACAGCATTTTTTCACACCTGCCTAAAAACTTTTGCACAGTACTGTATATGACTTTCTTCTTCCAGTCAAACACATTCAGAGTCATAGTAAAAATATCCTGGCCCTTCCAAGCTTTATAATGGGAGTGATTTGGAGGATGAGTTTTTGAAGTCCAAAAAAGTGCATCCATACTTCATAAACGTACTCCATGCGGCTCTGGAGGGTTAATAACCAGTGGTGTATAAAGTACTTGAAAGCCATACTTGAGTAAAAGTATAGATATCTTACCAGAAAATGACTTTGGTAGAAGTAAAAGTCACTGTTTAGAATATTACTTGAGTTTTAAAGTATGTGATTTTTTTTTTTTTTTTTTGTATTGAAAGTACAAGTAAATGCAAAATACATTCATATTAAAATGTAAATGTTGAAATGAACACTTTCATTAACCTTTAATGTTACAAATGGACTCTTATTGTAAAGTGTTACTATTTCATATAAATCCAAACAATAACGCTTAAAATGTCCATCTTTACACACAAAGTCATATTATATGTTTACTTTCACTCATTATTTTCTTCTATTTTAGAACACTTGATAATTCTCTAATTAAAACACATGTTAAAGTACGGATAAAAGAAAACCGATATTGAATACATTTCAGATTTATGTTTCTGGCGGCTGCTTGATTAAGATACAATTTAAATATGCATCTTTGCTGGTTAACGAATGCATAAAATCGAACAAATGGATATAAACTAATGAAAATAGAGGGTAACAATCGTGACATTAAACAGTTGGTGAGGTAATGTTACTACTAATGTAAGCATCTCAGCCTCAACGGCAAACACACTGCTGTTCTCCACTAATGGAGCATCTAGTCAACAAACTACTTACTTTAGTGATATGAAAACATACTGTATAGCATACCGCTTTGTTGTCTGTTTTAAATCCGTTTTTGAAGCGTCCAGGGGGGCATTCCAGAAAGCAAGCTTAACTTACCGTCACATTTACCCTGAACTCTTGGTTGATTAACCCAAACCTTATTGCCAAAAATGCATCAGGGAGTAAGTTCAGCCAACCCAGAGTATGTTCCTGGTTAACACACAAGACATTCTCAACCGAGCGACGAATCGATGATTGACTATGGAAACGGACGCTAAGAAAAGCGTGCCATTCTACTTCCTTCGTCTTCTTTTGTTTAATGGCGATTTACATAACCTACGTAGTGCACATCGCCACCTATTTGATGATTGTGTAATCATTTTTTCAATCTTTTTATTGAAAAAGTAATCTTTATTCACTGAGAATAAAAATTATATTGTTTGTTTGATGCTAAATATTTAATAAGATATCATGTATTTTATTATAGAAATTATAGAATAGAAAACGTCCTGTTATAAAAAGGAAAAAAGCAGATCGATGTGTGAGATTACAATAAAATAATTACATATATTATATATAAATTGAATAAACGTTTAAACATTATAATAGTGCTTTATACTATATATATATATATATATATAAACAGTAACTATGTAACAAATTTAGAAATGTTTATGAAACATCTGAATACTGAATACTCCGGAGCAGGTTATGTTCAGGGAGTAAGTTGCTATGGCTACTTACATACCCTGAAAGTTACCTCTGTTTTTTATCGGTTTAGTAACTCTTAAACATACCTGGGTATGTCACATAACCTGCTTTTCTTAAATTGATGCATGTAGCCGTCTGTCAGAAGCTAGTTATTTTAGTTTTTAAAGTTTTTAATAGGAATATTTGTCTTACACAAACGCATCGCTTCGCTTCAGAAGGCCTTTATTTACCCCCCGGAGTCATGTGGAGTAGTTTTTTGTGGATGGTTGCACTTTTTTGGGCTTGAGTAAATCATGTGGTAATGTGCATGTTTGGGTGAACTAACCCTTTAAGTACACTTAAGTGATCTTTTATTTCATTAATATTATATTGTCTGCAAGATCAAGTACATGGTACATGGCAAGTGCACTTCCTTTTCACATGTGATCCCTTCAGATGTCTCCTACAAAACAATATAAACTACAGTCTACTTATCCAGATGTTGTCTTCTCAGGTTTGGTCTGGATGTTACCATGGAGCGAGACACTAAATCACCGCACAGATGCAAACGCTAATAGTAAAACCAAAACCAGCAAAACCCACGACGGGTTAAAGAACTCAGTCCAACGTAACTGCTCAGACAAAAACCACATGCGGCATCCTAATGCGTCTGCAGTCTGTAATCAAGCCGATGGAGGCTGGGGCTGGAAGGACATGTCTATCTTCCAGCCTGCCTGGAGACAACTGACCTCAGTGTGGATGAGGATCTGCATGGTGGCATCCTCGGATATGTGGGACGTGTTCCTGGTGCGTCTTCTAATGGCCGTATCTATCATGCTGTACTACAGTAACTTCTCCTTAGCCATGGAGGAGCGTTTTCAGCTCAAACCAAAGATGACAGGATATTTGATCAGCTACAGCAGTATGTTGGGAGCCCTTGCTGGCTGCTTGGTGGGACCCGTAACACAGCTCTATGGCAACAACATGTCTGCCTTATTGTTGCACTCTACAGCGCTCACCTGCACATTGATCTTCCTGTACGCTACGGCACCCAACGTCTGGCAGGTCTTGCTCACCTCCACGTTCTTTGCCATCTCTACCACTATCGGACGCACTTGCATCACCGACTTGGAGCTGCAACGTGGGGGAGCACAAGCAAGCGGGACGTTAATCGGAGCGGGACAGTCGGTCACAGCTGTGGGACGGGTCCTAGCACCACTGCTGTCTGGCCTGGCTCAAGAATTCAGCCCTTGTGGACCTCCTAGTTTGGGGGTTGTGCTGGGTCTGCTAGCAGTGGGTTTGCTACTCGTGAGGACTCCTAAGTGGGACAGTAAGACAAAGGTTAAAGACAAGAGTCCCAAACAATGAGGTGTAAGCTACTCAAAGTGAAGGAAAGATAAAGGACTGTGATGGCAGCTGTCTTTTTTTCCTCTCAGGTGATGTGACTGTGGGAGTTTGGATCTGTGTACCAGCTATGGAATGTCAGGACGTCAATGCGAGTGACGGCCGTCGGTAAGGCCGCCTCCTGTGCCGCCGTGCTGAAAGAGAGCGACTGCCTGTGCAAATGTAGACTAACAGAGTCTGATGCAAAGTTTATATCTGAACATTGTGCTGTTAAATGGTTCAACACCAGTGGCAGAGCTATTGTAAAGCCAAGGATATTAAATTGCAGTGGGACATTCATTGTTGAAAGCTTTTATGTGTGTTTCCTGGCCAAATTTCACACTAAAAGTCATTTAAACATATGAAAGGTAAGGCATACATGCTTCCAAGAAAACAATTTAGCATTTTAGGGGGGGGATAAACTTTACTACATGATGGCGATTTACCTCACTGTGGCATTGATACTCGTTTAACCACTATTTATCATTGGTGTACTTCAGACTATGCACTTCCTCTCTGTGTTTAAAAATTAAAAGTTGTACAGTTGCCCAAAAGGCTTGCAATAATGTTTGTTTTTTTTAAGAATTTAATACTATTGTTCAGCAAGGATGCGTTAAATTGATCAAAAGTGACAGTGAAAACAAATATGACGTAAAGATTTCACTTCCACATAAATGCCATAATAAAATAGAAAAGCTATTTTAAATTGTAAATAATATTTCACACTATAATTGTTTTAACTATAAATTTGATCAAATAAATGCAGCCTTGGTGAGCATCAGAGAAGAGAATCTTTCTTTTTTTACCATTGGTTTTGTTCCAGTTTTTATCATCATATGAATTTGTAATGTATTTACAATTATTACTTTAAATTTAGGTTTTTTTGTTAATGGCAGGAGTACAAATGTTTGTCTAAGAACGTAATATTTTATTTTCGACAGATGAAAATAAAAGTAGCCTGAGCCTACGCAAAATTCTGGTGTTATGTGTATGTATGCTTCCTTCATAGTTCATTCAAAAAGCATAATCATATGAATAGTATCATCGTAACAGCGAGATGAATAAATACAAAAGTAATGTTAAGTGATAAAAACAAATTCCACTTTCATGGATCAAATAATTGTTTCATTTAGTTTATATTTATCTGTGACTAAAAATGTAATTAACTTCAATCCAGTTAAATCTCATGAATAATAATATTTTAGTTCCCAAAGCTAATATTCAATCCAGTAAATTACAAAAACTTAAATAAAATGACAATGCCCATGAAGCATACAGTATGTGGCTTTAAGACTAATATGTTGCAATTTCTGATGGCTTTAGTGTCATAGAAAGCTCTTATGTAAATTTCTTGCATAGGAATATTTTGTGATTATGTTTAACATGGACTAAATTCTTCCCTTTCTCTCTAGTGTAAGTTCAAAGTTCTGTGATCTGTTCCACAGGTAATAGCAGTCCAGCTGCATTAACAGTATCCACCCCTGTAGATCAGCGCGGTCTCCTCATCAAAGGCTGCTGTACATCGTTCTGTGGTTCCTGTACCCATGTGTGAGAAGACGGCCATGATTGCTGTTCCCCACCCTCACGGTCTCTGTCACAATAGTTTCTAGATGAGCCATAAGGCAGGTTTGAGGTCTGATGTCCTGAATGGCTGATGTTTGACCGCAGATGTGGCGTCCTGTAGCCCCTCTGCTGCTCATTTTGTTCATCCAACACGTTTACAGAGGAAACCACTTCTTTCAGAGTATCTAGCGGCCTGAGAGGCATCACTGCTTTAGATGACAATCTCTGTGGATGCCAGAACATTGGCCTGTTTGACGGATAGTCAATCTCGGTTTCAGTATCACCATCTCCTAAAAAGACAATGTAGATTACAATCTGCATTTTGCTTAAATCAGTATAGTTATGAAAATCCCTTGACCTGCATCAATGTAATATTTAAAACTCTCCATAAGATGCATTTTTCTCTCTTCCATCATAATGAACAGTCAGCTGTTGTCTTTATGCAAAGCCTGTAGAATTCAAGGACCAAAGGGTGATCTAGAGATGGTTCAGTTACTGCTATAAAACTTTATTCTCTCACCAGTGTGATTGAATCTCCCTGGAGGAATTCCAGAGTTCAGACTCTGACCCATCGGAAGAGACAAGAACTTCTGGGACATTTTTGCAGCATTCTGGTGCGGTAGAGAAGAGCAAGGACAGAAAATAAGACTCTCATGTCCATATTTAGAAGTGTATATACTGTACAGATCCCTATGTGAAACATTGTGTTCTGATTTTATAATAAGTGCTGTCATTTATATAGTGTTACATACAGTGCCATGGAAGCTTCCAGCTCTGAGGCTGCGTCGTAAGCTTGTGTGCCGTCTCATCAGGATCTCTCTGGCTGTGATATCATTGGGTAATGAATGCTTATTGGTATAAGACACTGTCTGTGAAGCATAATGGATAATATATATCACAAATTGTGAAACATTAAAAGGTACATTTACAATTTTATGTCCCTCTACTTATTCCACATTCTAAATACAAAACTGAACAATTCAAGAAAACTTGAACTTTTCTATAAAACATGGTAGTGTTTGTTCAGTTGAGCATTACTTGTTCCCAAACCCTATAACATCATACAAATCTGACATTAAAAAAAAAAATCCTATATCTAATGTCAGTCTTTACTCACATTAATTTAAATGGTACTTGGATGTTCTGAAAGTTCCTATTGAGCATCTGACCTTTTTTGCGGTGTTCTTAGTTGTTGACTTCCCTTGCAACCTTTATTATTATTTATCAAAATGCACCTTCAGTGCATTACTTGTTATACATAGTGTAACCTGCCCTACTCGAACCACTCCCAGCAGGATTCAAACCGGCATCTCTGGCATGGGAGGCATGCGTGATCAGTGTTGGGGAAAGTTAATTTTATTGTGTTAGTCCCTAAAAAAAAGTAACTAATTGCGTAATTTTTGATAATTAGTAGGGTTGAATTACTTGTAGATCATTGAAGGTGAGCAGCAAAAACATTAGTTAAAGTGAGATTAAATACATAAAGTATATTTGTGTAATACAGTTAATTATTACAGGTGTGCATAATATTCTGAGTGAGCATTTCGCTGTTTTTATTCATTTTAAGGAATACTGAATGTTTTCGTGCAAATGAGATGAGGAAATGCATGTCCACATTTAGTCTAGAACTACAATAACCATCGTGTCTACACAGCGCACACAACGCCTCTGCACTTTATTTCATCAAACATGGGGACAGGAGGGCTGTCAGTCAATAAAAGTAAAAAGTAACATGCGTTACTTCTTTGAAAAAATAAATTGGATATTTTGTTGTGAATTGAAAAAGTAATGCGTTAATTTACTAGTTACTTGAGTTATGTAATCGGATTACTTTTTCAAGTTACTTCTAATGCATTACCCCCAACACTGGGTGCGATAACAAGGACGATAAAGATCACAATCAATGGTGTCAGTCGTTAGCGAAACTCTTAAGGCCAAGGGGAGTGAGGTTTACCCACACAGCCCTTTCTACTGTAGCTTTCCTCCATTACAATAGCAAAGCTGTGATAGAAAAATATTGGCTTTGAATTTAATATAACTAACCTAATTACTTTAAAATAGCTTTCTAAAATTTTGTTTCAGAAATTCCAATATTGTAAGTTCAGGACATTCTGACACTACTCACCCTCTGTCTGATCTTGTACATGTTCTTCGATAAGAGTTCATGCATATTTGTCACATCAGATGGCAAGAACTTCTTCCTGGACTTTGAGTTGTTCTTTCTCTCTTCACTACAGTAAAAGACGACAAAGAACAGAAATCAACAGGGAGCAAATCATTGTGATGCTCCTGTGACCACAGACTTCTACTGAAATGATTGTTCTATTAATGTAAGGTAAATTCAGAAAAAACACACAAAACCAGTTTCTGAGATTTCTGAGAAGCATAGGACCAGAGGAGACATACTGTAACAAAGTTAAAGAGGGAGCTGCGCTGATGTCATTGGACATTGAGTCCAGAATCTCCATGGCGTTCTGAAGCTCCAGTTTCTTATACAGAGCCACAATGCTTGACTCTGGATGAGCATCACGGATTAAAATCTTGCGTATGATCCGGTTATTAAACTTCATGAACCTGACAATCAAAGAGTTTATAAATCAAAATGAATTAATATCAAAATCAATATCACATATAGGTAACAGAGTGGACTGAACATTGATATTTAACTTCCACATATAAATGACTTTGCTTGAGGCTGATGTAACGCATATTTACATATAGACAGAGATAGAGCTGTTAGACCAGTCTAACTGGTGGCACAACTTTGAGACACCAATAAAATGAGGAAAGTGGAAACATAAAATACTTCTACTAAGTTGCTATCAGCACAGAACTGTACTTTTATATTCAGAAAAGCTGTGTAGTGGGGGGAAAAAATAAATAAATTAAATAAAAGAGTCTAAATTTTACTTGTCTTTCCAATAGTAGTGACTCCATTGTCCACATAGATCTTCAATGCCTGAAACAGTGTGCTCCATTAACTGAAACAGAGCAATGGCATCTAACTAAACGGATCTTGATTATTAAGTATATGTTTAAAATGAATGAAACAAACTGAATACATACCCTTTTGTGAATCTCAACATTAATGGTCTCAAGGTTTCGATTTGTCTTGCGGACATTCATTAATTTTAGAAGAGGTCTTATTGTAATTCCCTGCAAAGAGAAATAGTCTTTATATACACTACAGTTTAAAAGACTTTTATTCAGCAAGAATGCACTAAATTGATAAAAATGACTATAAAGACATTACATTTTTTTCTAAAGTATTCAATTCAAATAAATGCAGTTCTTATCGACTTTCTATTCATTAAAAATCCTGAAAAAACTACTAAGCAACATAACAGTTTTCAACATTGATAATAAGAAATGTTTGTGATGTTGCACTACAAATAGCTGTCACTGAGAATACTTATATCTCTATGAAATTAATGTGTTGTAGTTTACATCAGTTTTAAGGTTTCCAAACATAGTTATGGATGAATTTGGAGATCTGCCGTTGCTGTTGTATCAAAATGGTGCTTCAGGAATTATGGTGATACAGGCATTAACCTTAGGGATTAGTCTCAAGGTGGGTGCAGGGCAGAAACTGTCTGTGGCCCGATGAGAAGTCCTGTCCTTCCCACACTTGACGTGTCTGTCAGTTATCCTACAGCATCCTTATCTGATGGTGTTGGACATTTGTTTGTGCTAGTCCACCAAGATCCAATAAAAATGTTGCAAACCTTTCTCCACTGTTGCAGTCAGAAAGGTGCCTTACCATAAACTGGGACCTCGAATGTGCTTTTCACTTCAATATAGTACAACATGTTACATGTTCCCTGGTTTTGTTTTTGGACTTTTATTTTGAAATGTGCCTTCTTTCCCCATTGTTCCCAGTTTTCACATCCTGTATTTAGTTTCTGTTTTATTTTGTTCTATAGTTACTCTTGTTTGTTGCCATGGTGATTGATTACTCTCACCTGTTCCTAGCCTCTGTATGTATACCCCTGTGTTCCCCTTGTTCAGTGTCTGGCGTTGTCCTTTGTGGCTGTATTGTGTGCATTTTTTTTTATTGTGTGCCTGATTTTTATAATTTTGGATGTACTGTTTTTTTTTAAAAAAAAAAAAAACTTTGCCTGGATTTACTTTTGTTAATAAGTAAATCCAGGCAAAGTTTTTTTAATTTTGTTAATGACTCAGTTGCTATGAAAAGGTACCTGAATGAACACTGTGAAGATGATGATGACAATCGTGCCTGTGATGAATAGCTTCTTGCGACCAATGCTCTCAGGAAGAGTGAAGGCCAAGGCAAAGGACACGGCTCCTCTTATCCCACCATAGGCTAAACCAAACTGATCTTTGAAGTTGAAAGGAATGGTGCGGAAAGGGTTAATGATCTGCGTTAGGACCAGGATTCCTAAAAGAAAAAGGAAATATAATAATGTTTAAGCCAATAACTGTAATTATGTCATTTCAGGTGACAATTTGTATTTGTTTCAGACAAACTGCATTAGGATTTTACAGGTTACATCACTAGGCCAGTAGGTGGCGACAATGACCATCTTTATAAGTGATTCGTCGAATCATTCACAGTTAACAGTTGTCCGTTCAAGACACTTATTCATTCAGTAACAAAAACACAACTGTGTGATGCTCGAAGACACAGCGATTGACTGCTTTGATTGGATCTATTTCTGTTGGTGGAGCAAAAATAGGCAAACTAACTGGCAACAATGTCTAAAATGTAAGTTACAATCACAATCATGCTGGTGTGTCAACACAGTTGCGGAGATATTGTTTAATTGTAACCAGTGACAACAATAAAACGACCTGGTACTATTAAAAACGTCCTAAAAATTTGAGAATTCTTTATAATTGACAAATTATCTACCATACCCAGGCCTCTCCAAAGCAGAGCGAATAGCAGAGTAAAGAGGATGTAGCCCCAGTTCCACTCATGCTCTGTTGTTATGGTAACAACACCCAGGAAGAAAAAGATAAGAGTTTCCGACACACTTCCAACCATCTTAATGACATGGTGAATAGTGGTGCAGGAACTCTGGGATACATTCTCCTCCACGTAATACTTCATAGTCAAAGCACAGGTTACAATACTGTAGAAACAGGAGTACAATATTCAGGAAAATGAATGTTATTTCCAAATATCTGGAAGCAAGTTTTTACCCAGCTAACAGGGAATGTTCTCAGAACTTTCCTAATGTTCTGACAAGGCTCTCTCAAAGTTACAGAATGCTTAACATTAATAGAATGTTTGTTTTAAAGTTAATGTTCTAAAAAAAAAAATGATTGACACAACATTTATGGAGCGTTTTTTTCTTAAATATTTTAGACGCTCATCTAACATTTTTAAATGTTATTACTTGTTTCAGAATATTCAGAGAATATAGTTACATTCGCATGATGTTTGCAAAATAGAATGTTCCCTTACTGTTCACATAACCAATAAAAACTTTTTAAAACATTTTAAAAACTTGATGTTTTGATCATTCAGATAACATTCGAAATTAACGTTTTTGTACCTTAATGGGAAACGTTAGCTGGGTAAGGACCATTACTTACGCCATGATGCTGGAGATGGCAAAGAGCTCAGCCATGAGATAGGCCAGGTAACTGTACAGGAAGATGATTAAAGGCTCAATCTCTTTCACTTTTCCAGTAAAGCGAGTGGTGAAGGCTGCCACAAAGCCAAACAGAAGGCCGAAAAGCACACCACCCAAACCTACCACAAAAAAAACCACCTATGTCCAGAAAAATTTCTCCAGCTTCAACCACAGGCATCACTGCTACATGATTGAAAAGATTATACAGCACCTGACACAAAAAAAAAAACAGTAAATTTGAGAACAACTGACACATACAAAATACACTATTAATGCACAAATACAACACATAAGTATAATGCAAATTAGAGTACAAATGTGAAGATTAAGACATGCACGTCACACATGTGTAAACACGATTACTTGACACGTATAATGAAATGATCAAACCATGTGATACAAAACTTTGCTTAATCCCCTATATTTTAAGCTGTGGTGTTTAGTAAACAATGAAAAACAATTAATTAAACAATGAAAAGCACTAATGCTGTGTGATTTTACAGATATAAATGATTGAGGAAATATTGTTGAAAACAATTAGTGTAGCAAGTACGTGTCAAGTATGCATTTCACTCAATTTCAAGTACTGTATCTGACCAGTCTTAAGTATTTAAAATTTGTGGAGTGGGGGTGGAGATTGTATCAAATCTTGGAAAGTAACCAGTTTAACCACAATGGCTTAGCACACCTCAATCATTTTTCTTTTAAAAGCCGTTCACACCAAGGACGAAAAATTATAACAATAAAGATATAGTTCTAAATGTATAAGAACAGCAGAGTCCACGACTACTATAACGATAAAGGCACCGAGAAATGATATCATTTGAATCACTTTCAGAACAATTTTTGGACTGACGGACGATAAACAAAGAATACACCCTGTTTCAAAACTGCAGCACAAGCTTATAATAAACAACATCATGCGTCGGTGTGGACGCTGTATAATAATGCTTATACTTATCTTTATAGTTATGTTTCTTGATGCGAACGGGCCTTAAGTATACGGTTTCAAAACATACTTGATAAGTACAAATTCCCCATAATAATACTCAGATGCTTAGTAATGAAGTACAACTCAAACACTTTCCCTGGTAACTATAGTAGTAACCATAGTATTATAAAACACACTGATTTTTTTGTTTCTCTGTTTTTTCAGAGCATTCCAGTGTCAAGGAACTGCTATTCTAGAGCCGTTTTCTGATTACTATTCCAGTTAAAATGTAATAAAAAGAAAGACATAAGAATCTGACATAAGAAAGGCAAGATTAAATGCATGGCTTCTGAAGCTGAGTGTGTTTACCATTGTGTTTAAGCCTGTATCAAATGACTGAGCGGTTACGCTGGCTTGTGTAGAGTTTTGGATTTCAGATAATCTGTTACTAAGGCAATATTTGAAACAAACCGTGATACTTTTTGATGGTGACGTTACTCTAGACCTCTGCCTGCATTTACACAGGCACAATCTTCAAAACGGTTACTGATGTGCCAAATAAAGGCATGTTTCAAGTATTTCCAAAGGAGAGGCAGTGGCAGTGTGTTGCTCATTGTTTTTCTTTCTTTGTCCCAAACCCCTTTCTCTGACTCAGACTTCATTTGGTTTTGTGAGTCAAGAATGCGCACTTACAACAGTGACGGCATCATTGAACAGGCACTCTCCGAATACCACAATATAGAGCTGCTCGTGGATGCTGATGTCCTCAAACACAGCGAGCACAGCCACCGGTTCTACGGCTGAGATGATGGAGGCAAAGAGGAGGTTCTCCTGCAGGCTAATGTCATGCACACCAAAAGCCTCAATCTGGCAGATGGCAAATAGAGAGATGCCAATGCCAATGGAATTCCACAAGGTGCCAACAACTGCATACCACAGCACCGTGCCAAAATTCTCAAAGAAAGGCCGAGTGGGCATGAAGTAGCCTGAGTCTAGAACAATGGGTGGCAACATGTAAAGGAAAAAGGCGTTGGAGGTGAGCACTGCCGGTGGCTGCTCGTGCACCGAGTGCATGATGCCCCCTACTATGAGACCAATGGAGATCAGCAAACAGGATTCCGGCACCCAAACCGTGATCTTATGGAAGACGTGGAAACCTATTCGGAAAAAAACAACACTTAATACATAACAGTTAGTTCTGTTCCTCGAATCTGATTGGCAAAGAATCAAGAGGACTTCCAGGACAAACAACAAAGGGGTTTTTTAAGACACTCTGTGGTTGTTTCTTATTCATTTACATACTGCCAAATTGCTTTATCCCTTCCAAAAAATAATTATACTTCAAGTTCATTTTAAGTATGTAGTAAGTACTAATATCAATGTACTAGTAGTGTATTTGTAAATGTACAATTTCAAAACTACTGGACTAAATTGGCCCCCTTTTTAGTGACTAAAGCATACTTTTAAGTATACTTGGTAACACTTTACAATATTAGTTAAGCATGTATTAACTAACATGAACTAATCATGAGCAATACATTCGTTACTGTATTTACTAATCTTCGTTAACGTTAGTTAATGAAAATACAGTTGTTCATTGTTTGTTCATGTTAGTTCACAGTGCATTAACTAATGTTGATAAGATTTTAATAATGAATTAGTAGATGTTGAAATTAACATTACAAAGATTAATAAATGTTGTAAAAGTGCAGTTCATTATTAGTTCATGTTAACTAATGAACTTTATTGTAAAGTGTTACCGTATACTTCAAGTGTAACAGTACTAAACTACATTTTTTGGTTTATAATGCAACTATACTACACGTGAACTTATAGATAAACTGATAGTTTACTAGTTACATACTTGTAGCACTTTTTTTTAGTTTATGAAAGTATACTTTGAAGTATAATTTCAGTAAACTATTAGTTTAGTAGTTTTATATAAGTTTTCTTTAAGTGAACTCATCATATTTTTAGTTTAGCATTGATATATTATTTTTGCACTTTATACTACTATGCTATATTTAGGTATTAATGTTTATACTTGAAATACCTTTAACTCTAAGTACATGTGAAGTAATTTCCTATTTACACTACCAGTATCGTAGCCTACACACAAATTCAGATACTCAGAATTAGGAACATATCAGTTTTCTTTATAAAGCCATATTTTCAAACAGTGTAAAACTATGTGAAAAAAGTAAACACAACTACAAGCCAAGTATACTTAGAATGCTTAATTATACTTTTAAGTGTATCTCGATCAAAAGACTGAGTACACGTATAAACAAAAAACACTTTGCTATCAGTATAAGTTAAGTATACTTAAATGTGATTTTAAGTACATTTCCAAGAAGTACCCTACAAAAAAAGTCGACTGAAATTATACTTTAAATTAAACCTCATTATTATTAGTTTAAAAGAAGAATATTAATATATTAGCACACTTGAATAAACTTCTTTTTTCATACTCAGACAATATATATATGGCTCTATAAGCATGGCTGTGATTACATTCCCAAACATGCAAAAGTGAGTCTGAGAAATTCATTCATGCATAAAATTGGGGAAATTAAAATGGTTATAGTGTAAAATTATAGTAAGTACATTCAGAGGGGACCGTAAGGGTAATCTGTCGGTCTTAATATATACTTATGTGTGTGTGTGTGTGTGTGTGTTGTTAAGCATTTTATCTATTTTTAATTTACTAGTTATCTACATTTTATGTACTAAAATGCACATAAGTACACTTTTAATCTAGTTTTTTTTTTTTTTAGAATTTAATAGAACTACAGAATAAAGTAGCCATTCTGACTATTGCCATCAAATCTAGTCACAACCAGCATAGATAATATCTATGGGCTACTGACAAACTGGAATAGATTTAGTATTGAACTACTTAATAGTCATGAAAAATAATCAATAAATACATAAACACAGTTTTCCTTATGTGTGATTGCTCACCTATTTTGGCGAAGGAAGCAAGCAGCACCCATAAAGTAATCTCAAACGGGATCTGAACACGAGGGTAGTTCAGCTTAAACATCGTTTGGGTTGTTTCAGCATCAGTCTCAGCCATCGTCTTCCAGGGAGGAAGTTTAGATGGAGAGCTAGTCGATTTATCAGCAACATTGGCGTTTGCTCCATATCCAGACACTACAATTACGCACAAAATCAAAAAGTTGAGATGCTTCCTTACATCAACACTAAACACCATATTTCATCAGATTATAGGCATATGCCTGAAGTGGACATAGTTTATAATCTATAAAACACAGCAGTAAATATGCAGCCTAAAAGATCACGTGATTATCCGCACGCGACTGAATGCAGTCGCTCGTGTGTCTCGCAGTGTTGTGGGCAAATGCCACACTTGATTTGTCAGCAGGCTACTCTCCTTTTAAACATTTTCGCTTCCTTATTGCTCTCTGGAAGCATTTCTAATAGAAAGAACCTGTTCCTAAATGTCACAACAAACACTTCCGAAGTAAACCTTAGAGATTCACGCGAATTTGAGTTCCCATCTCCATTACAAACATGAGTTTCCGCAAAAACAGTACAGTAGCCTCTTCAAAGAGGAAGCTTTCTATTTAAGCTGACCCCATGCTATTCAGCAAACAAATTGTTCAATATTAAATATGACATAATAATGGTGTTATGGTATGGCAGGTGCCACAGCATATTTGTTGCAGACTTGAACAATATAGTAAGTAGTACGCTGTTATCCTCCAACTGCAGCTGCTCGGCTGCGACCACTAGATGGCAGTGAAGCTCTTCCGCACCGCACCTGTCAATCGCTTGTTCAGGTCTGTAGGCTAATATCCATCGAAAACATTTTCATGAAGCGTTCTTGGCATACAGGTCGCCGAATAATCCATTTAAAATACACTCTTTTCAAATCTAGCTCGGGGTATTTGGGAATGGGGCGTGGTTTTTAGAGCAACAACTCTGACGTAATGTGCGGTGACGTCACGGCAGGGCGAGTCCACAATGCAGAGCAAGAGGAAGAATTGCGGAGATCGCCGTGTATCAAAACACTGATCTGCACACTACCTTCAAATCATGGAGCATATCGGTGACTGAAACGTAAGTGATCTTTGCTGCCTTTTTTAAAAGCTGGTCATGTTTGCGGTCCGTGTGTGGTAGAAGTTAAACGCTTAGAAGGAAGCAATGAAGAAACGGAATCAATTTTCTCTCAATATGTAGCCTACAAAGTCCGTGATGAGGCATGAGAAACTGGATGAGAGTGATAAGGAGCAGGTCGAGGGGTGTATTTTGAAATGTTTTTATTTTACGGTATATTATAAGACATAACGGACGACGCAACCGTCCATTCAGTCGTCATCACGCTTTAAATTCCGTCATCAGTGCATTAACCGTGTTTCATTTCAGATGTTGCAGTTGAGCTGTTCAAATGTTGCTCTGCGGTATTGCTCCTGGAGATAACAGAATGAGACGGGTACTAATTGTCTGTTGACATTATTTACAAGGTGCCTTGAACACGTTCGGAATGGTTTTCGACGTGCTCTCTTCTGTGTCAGAGCAGACGGGACACTGTACTAAAATACACGGACAACATTCTCTACACCACATCATTACTGGGACTCATACATACAAACGTACATTACCGTTACCGAAGAATGACTCTTACGAGCCGGTTCTTCTTAGTGAATCAAAACAAACAACGCGACCAGTGTTGCGCGATTCCCAAACGAATGACTCGTTTGAGTCGGTTCTTTTGAAATCAAACTAAAAAGAACCGAATCTTTTTTTCTTTTCTTTTTTTAAATGAAGTGAAAGTGAAGTGAAAGTGAAGTCAATACCACTTCTGAATCAATCAGAACTGTTACATCTGACTTAGTTACCAAACCCTATTAGAGTTCCTAAATCAGTGGTATTTTATAAAAATGAATCAACGAAATATGTTGCGACTTTGTTAGGAACAAAGACTTGCAATTATACCTGTGAAAAGACATGAAACATTCTGTGTAAGCACCTTTTTCCAAGAACTGTATTGCATGTATTTCTGATTCGTAAAATGAAATCTGAAATGATCTTATCACTTAGCCCTTGATCCCTAGAAAGCACAAGGTTTATGAAGAGATGCAGTTATATATCTGGGTCCAGAATCTTTGATAGCTCTGAATATGACTTTGATGTCCATCCTACGTCACAATCTGAAAGAATGGAAATGCTCAGATGTGTGCGTAGTGTCACCTTCTTTGTTAAAGTTAGTTTTTTCATTGTCAATAAAAGGTCCGCACGGCACTCTCAATGGTCCTTCTTCCTCAACTTTCTCTAGTAGGTGTTCCTTATTGGATTGTCTTTTTCAAATGTGTCCAGCTCTTGTTGTTAAATATAAGAAAGGTTCACTGTTCTTTCATTTTCTCAGTATACCTGGATTAATGGCACTATTGGACATGCCAAAGACTCACATGGTGTACTCATTATACAACAGTTCACAAAAGCCTTCCAGTGAGAGATCTGGGTTACTAATGCAAAGATTAGTTTCTTATTATTACAAGTAACTAATGCATTCACTAGAGATCCTAGTGGGGTTTATTTATTTATTTTTGGCTGTGGAAAGGGTGGAGAGTTGGCATCGATGGTTTCATGAAACACCTTTTTTTCCCTATTTCATTGTGCAAAAGGTTCTTTTAAGTTCACTGAAAGATTCTTTTGGGAACCAAAAATGCAGCGAAAACCCCTCTTTTGGAACCTTTATGGGATTGATCTTAGAAGGAGAATGCTGAAAAATGAAAACTAATGATAATCTTGGAGCTTTGTTTTTGGCTTGATATATACTAATCAGACATTTAGGCTAATAGTTTATTTCCCCATTTCTAAAAACTCTCTATTCAAGAGCGCTGACCTTTAAAGAGACAACTGATGTTGTGTAGGTTTAAAAGAAATTATGCTTTTTTTCTGTCTGACCAATGTCACAATGGTCTATTGGTGAGACAGCTGCCGCCAATGTCAATTGTTTTACTGTTCTGCAAACTCATGCATGAAACACACAGAACATATGTTTCTCCCGTCCATGTTGCTGTATGTCTCCTGTCTGCGCTTCTTCACTGTTATGATTTCTTCACACCATTCAGCTGTGTGCCATGAGACAGACAGTGACGACACATATTTGTAAAATAGAGATTGGCTGCTCATTTTTAGGAGCAGCAGAATTTCGGTCAGCCAGAAGAAATGATGTAAGGTCTAGAGATGAAAGGAGAGGATGGATAATCCTGTTTTCACCCAGACGATGACTCATCACGAAAAAGAAATGGCTGTTCATTATGACTGTGACTTCTTTAATTACAGTTTGATATGAATTCAGTCAAAACAGATATTAAATGGCAATGCCTCTGATTATTTGGCACACGCCGAACAAGGGTTGACTTTTTATTCTAGTCTTCGCTAGAAGGAACTTATTGGAGACTTACATGTATAGTTGAAATGAAAACTGTCATTATTTGCTCCATTCCAAGTAATTTGACTGCTATGTCACAATTGTTTATAGCTCACATGAGAACCAGCATTTGAGAAGGCTCGAATTTCAGATTTGAATTTTAGTTCATTCAAAATAGAAATATGGCTTCAGAGTTCAGAAGACTTGAGTCATATGGGCTACTTTAATGGGGTTTTGGTCCTTTTGGAGCTTCACGATGGCCAAAATTAGATTTTTGCAAATCCAGATTGATGCTGGACAGCAATAAAACACATGAAATCGGATTTTTTCAAATCGGATTCAAACCACATATGGAGGTGGTTTGAAATGGCTGCGCAAATTGGATTTCAAACTCTTTTGCATCACTCTTTACGTGACACACAACGATGACATCAAAAAAGGTCTGCCTGAAAAGATCTGATCTGAGAAGAAATCCGATTTGCCTGTTGTCTGAACATAGCCTAAGAACTGTTTTTGTATGGTAAAGCGCTGTGTAAAGATTCTTCAAAATATCTATTTTAAAGCCCCAATGAAATAACAAAAAATGTCAGTAGCTCACCGAGTGCATGATTTGACGTCATCGGCGTAGAATGCACTGTGCACCTAAACAAAATGGCGCCCCCCATTGTCCAAAATATGTCATGGATTTTTTAAAAATAACGTAAATCGTTCATGGATTTTCTACTACATATCTCAGTTAGAGACATTGTTTACGTTATATTAAGCCATTCAAGTCTAAGTTAAAGTTCCCTTTAAATATTATTACAAATTCTAATATGCTGATTTGGTCCTCAAGAAACATTTTCATGCATCCTTGCTAAATAAAAACTTAGCAAACAACTTTAAATAAACAAAAATGTGAAGCAGTAGTGTACTCATGTATTAGTTTATTTACACTCAGCATGTGAAAGTGCTGTTCATGCAGAAACACTGTCACTCGTGGATTCATTTCCTCTATATGTTTATCATGCACATAAGAAATGTATGTAAATAGAAACAAGGTTCAGTTCTTGGCTTTTTTTTGTAATTTATGCTTTCTTTTACAAATAATGGGAAATATGGTTTCAGATTACATTGCTATGGCAATGATACACACAATCAATATATCTTTAAAATCCAGGCCAGAATTTCCACACATACTCAGAGTGTAAATTTCTTCTAAAGATTTTCTTCAACTGACCAAATGTTAGTTGGCCTCAAGATTCGTCTCACTCAAATCAGCGTTGAGACTTGAAAGATTAGGTTATATAAAACGGCTTCACTGACTGATATTGCCCACCTTTGTTCCTCTTTTAGTTTCAGAGATGCCGAAACCATTGTCCATACTATAATTTAATCACACCTACATTAGATCTATTTAAATTGGTCTTCTAAATGTTTCAAAGGAATGAATGTTCAAAGCTCTTTTGATATTCTTTGTTTTTGTTCCATCTCCAGTTTCCTGCCATGGGTTTTGAATACAAAAGCTAAAGAGACAGGCCCTCTCCTAAAAATTTCTCTTAATGTGTACTTGCAGAGGTGCATTTTACATCCATGAAGTCCATGAGACCGTGGGGTGGCCCAGTTGGAATTTTAAGTTTCAAGAAGGTGCTCACGGCCACTTTGCGCCCACCTCGGTGCACGTTGTTGTCAAGCCCGCCCTGGATGAAACATCTGCATTTATGACCCTAGAAAAAGCACTGCAGTAGCGGTATTGATTATCAGGCCTGCATATGCAGGTCTGTGGCATGTATGCAGATCTCTGCTGAGGTAACAGTCAAACAGAAATTCTCTGCTCATTGCCAGTCCCAGAAAGCTCAGCTGAAGAGAAAGTCACTCACACTTCCTGATTAAGCAAAAGATCAGGATGTGGTTGTGAGAGGAGGTGGACTGTGATGCAGACTGAGAACTGGCAGTTTAGACTGCAACAACGTGTATGTGAAGGTCTGTAAGCTTTGGCATTTTTGTGTCATGTCCATCGCCCTTTGTTTACAAAAAATAACTGTTTTCAATCACGTCTATTGCGCAAAATTGTCCAGAAGAGAAATTGATATCACTGTGATCTGATGGACTTAATAGTTCAATACTGAAACATGAGTCGTCTTTGTCCCAGGACCATGTGCACAATAGGCACAAGCAGTGATGAGACAGACATAAATTGCACTCCCTTTATTATCAATGGAGCTGTCTACATTTGAAGTGTCCATGATATAGAGCTTTCAGTTGAAGGACACGCGTCTCTATTTCACTTTATTCTCGCAGTCTGTCTGAAATGTAATAGTTTTCCTTGTAAACATAAAACGTGCTTTATTTTTTTTTAGTATGAATTTCAATTTTTGCAAAACATCACTTACATAAATGACTTCTTTGAAGCAATGCTGTTGTAACTTCCACTTCCTGATAATTAAACCAGCAGTGCTCACTGGGGCATCCAAACCTTATTATCTTCTGAAACAATGTCAAACAATTCTTCATCATAAATCATATTTTTTCATTGAAAAAATTAATTTTTTTTTTTTTTTTTTTAATTTATTTATTTATTTTTTTTAGTGAAGAAAACACTTTAATTCTTTAACACACAACACACATCATACAGAGTTGAGTCATATCATCAGCACCATAACATCAAGTTATGGTTCTTATTTTGTCCTTTTTCCTTTTTAGAAATTTGGAAATTGAAATAGAAGAAGGGTCCGGTTTGTTTCATTTGTTCGTGCCCCGTTTAGCCATTTAATGTGTGAGAGATTTCCAGGGGTGTGGGTGTGATGCAAAAACTACCAGATTTTGGTAAGACATTTTATTTTTTTTTTTTTTTTTTTTTTTTTGGTATTGTATATTATAATAGTTAGTTTCGCAGTAAAAAAAAAAAAGCACAGGGTAGGTTAGAGCTCCACCACTCATCATATAAGCCACTCTCCTCAAACACTACTACTATGGACTCTAGGATTTTAGCTCAAACTTGCTTTGCTGCTGAGCGGGTCTGCTTTTACTGTGGGTGTTGTGGAGGATGAACGCAACATTCACCCCAGAGTCTCCAGCTGTCATGGACACCATACCAGTGCTCCCAGTTGTCATGAATGTCGCATTTGAAGACATCCAAGACCTTTTAAGGCCATCAGAGGCTGATCTCGGCAAGAGCAGCTGGCATTTTAAGACCTACACCCTTAAATCGGTCTATTGACCACTAGCTGTTTTTGAGGCTGTGCTGTTATCCTCAGTGCTACCTGCTCCAGCCATTGAGTCCACTCCACTCCAGATGGCCTCTGGGGCCATCACTAACCTGTCTGAGCTCTCTGTTGTAATTCCCCCAGCCTCGTTAGATCCACAGTGGTGGTCTCCAGCCCTGTCTGCACAGCTGTGGTGGTCTTCTGCTCTGGCGTGGGGATCTTTAGACCTGACCAATCAGCTTTGGTGGTCTTCTGCTCCACTGTGGGGTTCTTCTGTTCTGTCTACGCCTCTGTGGTGGTCTTGTGGTCCGCCTTGGAGGTCTTCTGACTTGTTCTTCGCTGCTGTGGTGGTCTTCTGCTCTGCCATGGGGATCTTCAGTCCCATCAGTACCGCCTGCTCTGCCCTGGCTTCCCAATCTGCCTCAGTCTCCAGTCCTCCTCCCACCACGTGGGCCAGGACCTGCGTTCCTCCCCCTGTTCCGCCTTCTCTCCAGCTCCCTCCTGAACCCATGTGCTTGTGTATTGAAGAGCGTCTAGAATCCGCTCTTTAAAGGGTGGGCTCTGTCATGATCCCAGCCTGTGTTCCCCAGGTGTTATTTCCTGTTCTGTGCCATGTTTTGTATCTTTTTTTTTTCTTGTTGATTAGTTCCTGATTGTTCTCAGGTGTCTAAATTGTCTATAAATACCCCAGTGTTTCTCAAATTCTTCGTTTGGTGTTGTCCTCAGTGGATGTATCAAGTTAGTCATTTTCAGTTCTGTTTTGCCCAGGTTTGGATTTACTCTGGTTTTTGCCTGTTTCCTGTTGCTTGGATGTTTAGTGTTACTATGTTTAAAAAAAAAAACCTGCTATACTGCACTTGGATCCTCCTTTTCCTCGTTTCTGAAACACTATGTTACAAACTGTCAGGTACTGCCTCTAGGTCGGCTCCGCCCACAAAATATCTCTTTGAGTTGACTCAGAATACTGAATCCTTTCCTAATAATAAAAAACTACCATTGGGGTTGGTAAGATTTTAAAATGTTTTTGAAAGAAGTCTCAGATGCTCATAAATGTCTTTACTGGGGATTAGTATGAGATTAATATGGATTAGGATAGTTACAGTACCAAAATTTCAGAAGTCTGTACCAAATACCAGTAAAATTTCTCGGTTCTCAGAACCAATTTTGGTACCAGTTTGGTATCAGTTTCAATTTAATCACACATTTGAAAATACAGTTGTCAATCCAGAAACTTTATATGAAAAATTCAACTTCTATTCAGATTGTGAATGGGTAATAGAGTACGACAAGAGCGCTCCCTTAATCACTAAAGTTAAAGTTCAAGATCACTGAATTCTGCTATCTCACAAAAACTCCCGATATGATATAAAAGCTGACTTAATTGTATAATGAATCTAATTTACATTGCGGTTGTAATGAAAGATTTGCAAGCGTGTGGTTTGTGTTGAACAAAACAAAACCTTGTGCGTTTTCAGTGGTGTTAAGATATTATTGTGATTGTGATTGGCTACAATGCTTGTACAACATGCTGTAAATAGAAACCTTTGATGCTCAAGAGAGAGCTCATCACGAACAAGAGCATTTGTAAGCTGCGTCTATCAGCAGACCGTAGTGAATATACTTGGTACTCGGTCAGTACCACCAATACTGCAGAAATGCTTTTTTTTATCAACTGGTACTGGTACTGGTAATAGGGATTATTTCTTTTTCTTTTGATCAATTTAATGCTTCCTTACTGAATAAAGGCATAAATTTTTTTTTTTTTAAATCTCATTGACCGTAAACTTTTGAAAGGTAGTGTATAAATATAAATATAAAACCTCATAATTACATTTACCGTCATCCATCACTCAGTTCTATTCTCCACTCCATAAACCTGTCTTTTCATATTGTAAGTGGCAGCTTGAATGTGTTTGTTGTGCTGAGAGTGATTCAGATGAGTGACCACAGCAAGAGCCTCTGAGTGAGAGACAACATTTAATTATCATCAACAAACTTCTCACCACATTCACTTCCATCTGTTTTTCCATGTATTTCCATATTATCATGATGGAATCTGCATCAGATTGGTGCATTTGGCCTAACCACTGGATGAGCCCAGTGAAAAATCAGTCTTGAGAATGGAAGTGCTGAGATTGGTGGATCATATGTGTGAAATGCCAATGTCAGTGCTAATATGAGTGTGGTAAATATCAATCCTTCTGTTTATGGAGGTCTTTCAATGCAGGTGGGAGATGACTATTCTTCTGATGATGGCCATTTCTGTTCTTAAATGCTGTTAACACATTATGATGAATCTGTTGTTCATTGTGATTAGTTTCGAGGCTGTGTGGGGGACTATCACAGGCAGATGGATGGCTGGTAGGTTGTTGGTTGCTTATGCTGGAGCCTGAATCAGAATCAGCCCTCCACCCCTTCAGCCCCAGACTGCAGCCCACCACCTGCTGCTTTGCCTTCGCCACAGCCAAAAACCCTCCATCCACATTTGCATCCTCATTCACCCTCTATGTCAGGATTCAATTGTGTTGTACAGTCCCAGGCACACTCAGAATGGGAAGTCGAAAAACGAAAATTGCGTACAGCTATTTTTAATTTTGCGCTTACTTGATTTGCATAATTGCTTCAGTAAACTGGAATCTAAAACAGCTCAGACAGAACAAATAAATGATGCTAACTCTGTGCCCGGTTCATTCTTACTGAACCTTATTTTCAGTGTTATTTTCTATTATTTGATAAAGGTTTTGGTGATCGATATATAAGCCTTCAGCATGTCTCCAATTCTTTAGTGCAAAGTCACTACCCACTGATTTGTCTTCGGAAGAGTTGCATGATAATGACAGTATTATCAACATCAAAACTATTTTAATTATTTTTACTTAGAGCTTGTAGGACAATTATTTTATTTATATTTCAGTGGCACACAAGAATTTTGTTTCTTTATTCTTTGTTATGTTTGTGATACTGTCCATTTTACTTTTAGAAATGAAAGCTGGTGTTTTTGAACAAAGTCTCATGCTCATCAAGGCTGCATTTATTTGACCAAAAATATAGTAAATACAGTAATATTGTGGAATATTATTACAATTTCAAATAACTGTTTATTTGAATATATTTTAAGATAATCAGCAAATTTGATCCCTTTTAATGGCGTGAATGGTGAATTTTCAGAATCAGCAGCAATTCAATGTCCTTCAGAAATTATTCTAATATGCTGGGTTGATGCTCAAAAAACAGTTATTATTATCAGTGCTGAAAATATGAAATAAAAAAAATCTGCATTAAATTGATCAAAAGTGTTCTTTTGAACTTCATATTCATGAAAGAATACTTAAAATTGAATCATGATTTCCACAAAAGTATCAATCGATTTTTTTTTTTCAACACTGATAATAAGAACCATTAATAATATTTAAATACTAATTGGAATTGGACACCAAATCAGCTTATCAGAATGGTAGTTTATACATTGATTGTGGAAATGAGAATGATTGTATGCTGTAGGCCTATATGATGTTTGGTGTCATTTGAAGCATGTATGACCCTCATTGAGCTATGTCTATATAAAGTGATGGCCTGAAGTTAACAGCATCCTGTTTGTAAGACATTTCCTTTTAGTCATGAATTATCCAGTCATAAACATAAGACAATTCTTCAGCACTGACTTTCTCTGATTGCAGCTCTCTTATTGTGTTCAATTATAAATGTCCTCCTATGAAACTGCATAAATAATGTAGAGAAATACATGACATCTCATTCTCATTTTTTAGATGTCTCAGGTTAACCGCCTCGGGGTTCACTGGTTGTTCTTTAGTCTCCAGACAGTTGGTGACGCAAATATTGACTCATCCTTTTTGTCCCCTTCTCTCTTTTGCTTTTAGATTCAAGACTGAAACGGATTACTGGAAAATACTTTACCTGGAACATAAAGTGGGAGTGTAAGAGGTAATCCCATTGGTTACTGAACTGGAGGCAAGATGGCGGGAAGAGAGCGCAGTCCACGCCACAGGCCATGGTCTGTGTACCGAGCCAACACGTTTGACTTGTCGTCTGAGATGATGGGTTTGGCGCTAGCAGGTGAGGGATTATTAGCTTTTTGACACTAAACTTTAGCCTGTACAGCAAGTTTATACCATAGTGATCTGGGAAATGTCAGTAATAAATGAACAGAGGTTTTCCTAGTGCTACACTACAAAAGGACAGTTTAGACATTTTTTAATGGAGTTAAAGTGCTGTAGGCTTTTAAACTAAATGCAAGCATCCTATTTCTGTCAGCTTATTTCTGAGAAATGCTTTTCTGAGGTAATAATTAGCATGCCACAGATGCTTTAAATTGACCTTGAAGACACAGTCCACCCAAAAATTAAAATTCTGTCATTATTTTCTCACCCTCAACCTATATGAAGCTGTGGAACTCAAAAATAATATTTGAAAAATGTTGGCAACTAATCCGTTTGGTGACCATTGACTTCCACAGTATGGACAATATTTGAGTTCAAATATATATATATATATATATATATATATATAGAGCTCAAAATATAAAACTTTATTATCCACAGACGAAAGAAACTTACAGGTTTTGGAATGACATGCGGGTGAGTAAATGATGACAGAATTTTTATTTTTGGATGAACTACCCTTTTAAGTTGTATTAGCAAAAGATTATTCACCATTCACAATTTAATTGAGAATGCCTCTTAAATTCCATTTAAATTTGTGATTTAAGTTCAAAGAAATGTACACAACTCTTTAAATCTGCTGAAAATGATCATAATTGCTTAAATCTTTAGTAATAAATTGCATTATTTTTTCTTTATCTAATCAACATGTTATCTTACGCACAAAAAAATACCATAACTATCAATGAATGTCCATATTTTATCTTCTTCTTCTTATTATTATTATTATTTATGCTGTATGACAAAATTTGGATCTAAAAATTTAGTTCTGATGGCTTTGATGATAAATACTGAACTTTAAGTTTAAAAAAATATTTCTGATCAGTGGTGAAAACAAATATAGGGAATAATAGGCTTAATTAATCTCATGTTCAAACACAAAATTTGTGTGACTCTATTGATTTTCTTACAATAACATTTTCTCAGCAAATTCTGCTTCCTATCATTCAAATTCAACATCCTGTAGGACATGGAGGCAATTATACATCCCTGATTTTCCGGAGAATATTAAAACTAGTTTACAAGACTAAATATCTTGCACTGAGATCATCTCACGATTTAATAGTAAGATATTAATAAGATGAATTGCTTTGCTAACAAACAAATAAAAAGACTATGTAAGTTCTGTGTTGTGTTTCACATGTGTTTAGGAAACAGTCAGGATCCTGATGAGCCGGTGCTTGAGTTCAGTCTAGGTGAGTAACAGCAGTACAGTAAATCATGAAGTGATTAAGGTGCAGTGTTACCAAAGTAATAATACAATGCCACCAAAGCATACATCCTCTCATTCAGGAGATGTGTGTACATCTGCATCCAGTGAAGAGTCCATCACTTCATATTCTTCCTCCTTTTTTGGCAACCGAACACTAACAATATGCATCCTACTGTATTTATGAAGGAAATAAACAATTTATCAGTCATGCCTTCTTAGCTCACATGCAATAAACATTTATGCAGCTTATCTACGGGCTGTTAAATCAAATATTTCCATTGTGCTAGAAGCACTGGGTTTTGTCTGACTTTAGCTCTCTGACAGTTATATTACTTTTTCCATTATGAAACATTGATTACAGTTAGCCACCTAGAGTTATTTAACATTTTAATGTGCAGTTGTCATGAGAAATCGAGTCACTCCCTCCATTATATTAGGTCAGCAAAAAACTTCCCTAATATAATATAAGCTAAGCTAGCAGGCTAATCGGGTAGATGTATGCTATGCTATGTACTAAGCAAAGCAAGCTAACTAAAAAACACTAAGAACGAGAAATACTTGATTTCTGAACCTATAGCTTCAGTATATGAACCATGTAATTTAAGAGACATTAATTATCATGAAAATACATTTTAAACTAAATAAATCACAATGTGATTTTGCAGGAATTAAAATAAGGCACTAGTCATTAAAAGTCCATTGAAGCAATGGGATCAATCGTGTCCTAAAGGAGACCCTATTCCTGGAGGACTCGATTTCTCACAACACTCTGCATCGCAAGAAACAATTCAGATGGTTGCTAACACAGACTGGATTGTAATGCTACTGTGAATGCAATCACATCCAAATCACGTCCCTTCTTTCGTGATTAACTTACTGAATAGTTGTCCTTCTTTTCCCAGCATGCAGTGAGCTGGTCACTCCATCACTGGACCGTAAGCCCAGTAGCTTTGTAGCAGTGAGCTGCACCACACCTCCACAGGCATTTTGGACCAAACATGCACAGACTGAAATTATCGAGGTGAGGATGGATCCATGGAAATGTGCTAAAAAAAAAACTACCATGATATTACCTCGTTTTTGGACATGTAACATCGTGTTTGCATGGTATTCTTTGAGGTTCATTTCAAACAATATGAATGTGGTAATAATTTTAGTACTATGGTATATAACCATCTGATTTGGTAAATTTACATGCCAGTCAGATGGTTTCTTCCTGTCCAATTGAGGTTCTCAGCCAGAATATGCTGAAATAAGTTTTAAATGCCATCTTACTAAGACATTTTTGGGAGATATATGCTGTGTCTCAAATTGCATACTGTATAATAGGTACTAAATTTGGTATGTTCAATATAGTATGAATGTGTGTAGAATGAATGAAATTCAGATGTACTAAATCCACCGTCATGTCACCAGTAGTATCAGTTGTGTTGCTTCACAGCTTTTTACAAATTCTCTCCCGTGGCCTCATGGGATACAATATCCCACTGGTCATCTGGGTACTTTTCACCTACTGTTTTATGAATACAATGAATTCAGGTATTCTAAATTGCTCACACACTGGTTTTGCAGGGATAGGGTGACTATTTATATTTATGTGCAATTTATGTTTGTTAAACATGATTTACATTACAAAGCAAACAATTTCATCTTACTTTTTGGTCATAAAAATGGTATATTTTTCTCAGTTTGGGCCGCTAAATAAGATGGGGGTGTTTTCTGGCTTTATTATGTTAAGGGGTCCTTCTTACAATGTAATTATACATTTAAGTACTGAGTAATATTAATTAACTACATGTAGTTACTGTAGGTTTAGTGTTTGGTTTAGGGTTAGTTGTTTGTAATTATGCTTAATTTATATGCATTGCTATAGTAACTATGTTTAATGTGTAACGTGGACACTGTAAAATAGCGTCACCAATATAATTTGCTAACAAATCTATAAAAAGCTTGGTTATTCATGGAAATGTGTTGTTTCACATGTGTTTAAGGAAACCCTATAAAGCCTGAAAGTATCAGATTTTGCATTTCTTTCTTTTTTCTATTTTTTCTTCTTTTTTTCCCCCTCAGGGCACCAGCAATCCAATCTTCTTGAGCAGCATTGCCTTCTTCCAGGACTCCTTGATTACCCAGCAGACTCAAATCAAACTATCTGTCTATGATGTGAAGGACCGCTCACAGGGGACTGTAAGACAGAAATATTATTCTTAAAATTTTGCATGTGTTTTGCTCAGGCTCGTAAACTCTACTCTATGTTTTATTAGATGTACCTGCTCGGTTCGGCTATGTTTACAGTAAAAGAGCTGTTTCAAGACAAGCACCACAGGCTACACCTCACTCTGCGGTATGTGAGATAAATATAGGTGCAAAGTTGATGTAACATTAGCATATGATTTATTAGGAATTCCAGTAGTATGTAGTCTGACAGGTATTTGTGGTCATTTCACTGGCTCAGATCAGCAGAGAGTGAGCGAATGGGTAACATCACCATCATCGCATGGCAGATGGAGGAGAGGAGAGACCAGCGAGCTCCTCTGGCACGTTCAGACACAGTGAATGGCAGGGTGAGTGCTTACGTATGCTGTTCTTCACACTATACATTAGTGGTCTATTGATGTGAGTTTTCAAGTGGATGCTGTCCAAAATCAATTTTTAAAGAGCAGAGTTTAATAACGAGGCAATACAATCCATTGACAAGACTTTTTTTTTTTTTAAAGACTGAACTAGCAGTGTCGTTAAAGTTAACTAAATCTATTACAAATTGATTTCTTTAATTAAAATAAAACTGAAATAAAATATAATACACATACAGGGAGTGCAGAATTATTAGGCAAATGAGTATTTTGACCACATCATCCTCGTTATGCATGTTGTCTTACTCCAAGCTGTATAGGCTGGAAAGCCTACTACCAATTAAGCATATTAGGTGATGTGCATCTCTGTAATGAGAAGGGGTGTGGTCTAATGACATCAACACCCTATATCAGGTGTGCATAATTATTAGGAAACTTCCTTTCCTTTGGCAAAATGGGTCAAAAGAAGGACTTGACAGGCTCAGAAAAGTCAAAAATAAAAGAAAAGTCAGAGCTGCAACATCACTGGAGTGCCCAAAAGCACAAGGTGTGCAATACTCAGAGACATGGCCAAGGTAAGAAAGGCAGAAAGTCGACCACCACTGAACAAGACACACAAGCTGAAACGTCAAGACTGGGCCAAGAAATATCTCAAGACTGATTTTTCTAAGGTTTTATGGACTGATGAAATGAGAGTGAGTCTTGATGGGCCAGATGGATGGGCCCGTGGCTGGATTGGTAAAGGGCAGAGAGCTCCAGTCCGACTCAGACGCCAGCAAGGTGGAGGTGGAGTACTGGTTTGGGCTGGTATCATCAAAGATGAGCTTGTGGGGCCTTTTCGGGTTGAGGATGGAGTCAAGCTCAACTCCCAATCCTACTGCCAGTTTCTGGAAGACACCTTCTTCAAGCAGTGGTACAGGAAGAAGTCTACATCCTTCAAGAAAAACATGATTTTCATGCAGGACAATGCTCCATCACACGCGTCCAAGTACTCCACAGCGTGGCTGGCAAGAAAGGGTATAAAAGCAGAAAATCTAATGATATGGCCTCCTTGTTCACCTGATCTGAACCCCATTGAGAACCTGTGGTCCATCATCAAATGTGCGATTTCCAAGGAGGGAAAACAGTACACCTCTCTGAACAGTGTCTGGGAGGCTGTGGTTGCTGCTGCACGCAATGTTGATGGTGAACAGATCAAAACACTGACAGAATCCATGGATGGCAGGCTTTTGAGTGTCCTTGCAAAGAAAGGTGGCTATATTGGTCACTGATTTGTTTTTGTTTGGTTTTTGAATGTCAGAAATGTATATTTGTGAATGTTGAGATGTTATATTGGTTTCACTGGTAAAAATAAATAATTGAAATGGGTATAAATTTGTTTTTTGTTAAGGTGCCTAATAATTATGCACAGTAATAGTCACCTGCACACACAGATATCCCCCTAAAATAGCTAAAACTAAAAACTAAAACTTCCAAAAATATTCAGCTTTGATATTAATGAGTTTTTTGTGTTCATTGAGAACATGGTTGTTGTTCAATAATAAAAATAATCCTCAAAAATACAACTTGCCTAATAATTCTGCACTCCCTGTATTAGATAACTTAAACGAAAATGAGAAACGTTGAATTAAAATAAGTTTAAGTTGAAAAACTAAAATGACTAAACTCACAAATAAATTAACTAAATATATAAATAAAAAATAATAAAAAGGGCAAAAGCAGCTAACAAAATGGCTAAAATTAAAACTGAAAATATGAAAATATTAATAAAGATTATAATCGTACTGTATATACATTTTAGTAAAGTATGTCTTAAAGAGGCACAAGTCTCTATTTAACTCTGTGTCTGATCTTTAATACAATCATTCCCATGTTTCTCACAGATGGTGTTACCTGTGGATGAAAGTCTGACTGAATCTATGGGAGTAAAAGGAAAATCCGCCTCCTTATGTAAAGACAGCCTTTTAAAGGCAGGTGAGTGTCTAATTTTGATGACTGTACTGTCACTGCCGGCTCGCAAGCCGCGGCAAAGAAGGAGACAACACGTCGGGTCATGGTCAAAAAGGAATAACATTTATTAAAGTAAGAATAAAATAAGACTAAATGAAAATGACAACACGAGGAGGTGAGAGCACGCCATCACAACTGAGGGGAACTCCTTAAATTTGCCGGCATCAGTTCCAACATAGGTGTAGGTCATCAGCAATCACGACGTCACTCGATCAAACTCCATCCTGCAAAGCAAAACAAAAGAAAAAGACACGCAACCGACAAATATGACCCATACTGGGTTCATAACAGTACAAAACCTGTGCGTTTTTATTTCTTAATTATTGCAGCTACATTTCATCTGGAGGCAGCTGTTCATTTCTAAATGTGCCCCTCATAACTGAGTCAATGGGCCATAGCTTTCACTTCCTGCTGTGAAGATTTGTGAATGCCACAGGCCTGTCAGCTGTGAAAGAGGTCCTGAAAACTGTTCCTGCAAACATTAAAACACAAAAACAGTTATTTATAGAGCGTTAAATATTCTGTGTGAAAACATTCTCACAGCTAAAAGCTTTTCTTAAAGAAATACTAGTGCTTTGGGGAAGCAAAATATTTGTTTTATTTAAGTTTAGGTTTTAGGCTTTAGTTCTGCGTACGTAAAGTGCTTTATTCAGCATGCATCTTGTTTTCACTTACTGCATGTACGTGTAACTGTCAAGGTCTTAATCGCAGTACGATGTTTACCTGAGACGAGAAGAGCTCTTCACTTTACATGCAATTCACACACTCAGATAGGCATACATTATCCATGTTACCGGCCATTGCTTTAATCCACTTACATGGACATGGATGTTATTTGGATGGATAAATGGATATTATATATATATATATTATTTGGCGCGGTGATGAACGTTGTTCACGTTGTTCGTGCCGTCTGGATGAAGATACAGAGCAGAGACTGTGCAGGAAGTTGTGTTGACAGAGTTAACAATTTGGGGAAGAGAAAACTTCAGAATAATGTCACGAAATCTATTTATGAAGTTGTGTGAATAGCACAAGACATCTGAGCGTTCGAGCACATGCGCACTTTGATCAGAGCGCGAATAATCCGATTAAGGGGTTTACATGCATGTATATTGTGATTAAAATGCCCGTACACCACCTAGTTTACTGCGATTATGAGGTTTATCTCATTACTTTAATCAAAGTATTGCGTTTTCATGAGGTAAAATTTAATCTCAATATTGCCAAAATTCCATTATAATCGCATAATGAGAGTCCATGTAAATGCAGTGACTTGATTGATTGATTGATTGATTGATTGCAGTGTTTGGAGGCACTATTTCACGGATGTACCGATTTCCCACCACTGATGGAAATCACCTGCGTGTCCTGGAGCAGATGGCAGAGAGCGTGCTTTCCCTACACATACCAAGACAGTTCGTCAAACTACTGCTGGAGGAAGATGCTGCCAGGTAAATCCAATTCACAGTTAGCTCTCATACTCAGAATGAGCAGTGCATTGCATTTCAGTAATGTGGCAGTAGCATATAATTGGTTTATTAGCTTCTAACTAACAATCCTCAAACACTGAATTGATATAATATTTGTAAATGAGATTATGTTGTTGCACATTGCTGTATGCACACAGGGTTTGTGAGCTAGAAGAGTTGGGTGAGTTGTCCCCCTGCTGGGAGAATCTCAGGAGACAGATCATTACTCAGTATCAGACTATCATCCTCACCTATCAGGAGACTCTCAGTAATTTACATGAATATAAGGGTAAGTTTTGTGGCATCTACACCAGCAGAAAGATTTCTTCTATTAGGCCCCTGTCACAGAGGAAGAGATGGTGCTATAATTAAAGGTGACTTCAAAATTGTATTTATCTGATTCCTCTCACCTTCTATCGTGCAGGTCCTTCCTTCAAATCTAGCACTCTGAAAGGAGAGAAAAAACTAGAGTTCATGCCTACAAACCTCCACGTTCAGCGGATGAGAGTACAGGGCGAGTCTGGCTACGGTGAGAGATCTATCGTCAATATGTACATTTATCTAAGAATGGGCTGGTCTTTACATAACATACATCTTTGAACAGATCGCACATATGACGTGGTGACCACAGGGGCCCCTGCGGCACATCATCAGGGCTTTAAGAGCAGCGGCCTGAGGAAACTCATTCAGAAATTTGAGGAAGCCAAAAAGCAGTAAGACCCTTTATTTGAAAATCAGTGAAAAATATGAAGTTTGTGTTGCTCTGCTAGGCTTTTTTTATTGTGTTAAGACCCATTCACACCAAGGGTTATAACTACAATCATAACAATAAAGATATATTTCTATAAATCTTTCTTAATTAAAAAATAGCAGAGTCCACACCACAACTATAATGATAATGGCACACTATCATTAAACTCAATGATGAAAAAGTGTCACAAAATCACATTTAGTGCATTAACTGCAAATGTGATCAGTGTCACGTTTTTTTGACACTCATTGCTTGACTGCGATTGTAATCGGCTGCCCTTATGTTGTTTGCTTTCTGATCAGTGCGTTTGAGGGTGAAGGGTGAGTTTCAGGGTTGACTGTTTTCCTGTCATTTTCATATGTGGTGGTGTTTCATCTTGTTTATGATCAGACAGCGTCGAGTCCTTCACTTCCATTAAATCCGAAGGATTTTTCTTGTTTGCACCGACATTTGTGATGATGATGTGTTGGCACAAAACTGCTTTCCTACTCCATCCAATTTTGTGCACTTTGTGTTTGTGTATGTTTTCTCGTTGTGCTTGAATATCACACCATCTCATTTGCAGTATAGTCCACTTGGTCACAGCTTGCACAGCTGAACAAGTGAAAACAAATGGGGAATTGAAGACTGTGTTATGTTTTTAATGCTCTCTCTCGTTTCAGCGCCGGGGAGTCAGCTCCACTCTCGATGCGGTACCAGCCACAGGATGTGTTGAAAGCTAAAGAAATCATTTCCCATATCAACACTCTTAAAACACAGGTCAGCTACTACACTGAGCGGCTGTCCCGTGCTGCCAAAGAACGCTCGACCAATGCACTGGAGAGGACTCTCGCTATACTAACAGAGAAGGTGAGAGGCTTTTCATGGACCATGTATAATCTGATTGGCTGAACTTAATAATGGCACACAGTAAAACTCTTTGAAAGATAGTTTTGCCTGAAGCACTTGAAGTGGCAATTAAACTAGTTATCAGCAAGTAGAGCCATATATTCCATATTGTTTATGTCATAAATATTTTCAACTTTCGAAAAACAGAAATGCACAAATTCTGTACACATTCTATCCTGTATATCCTGTACAGCCATTCACAGAAACTACAAAACTATTATTAGGTATTTAAAATGCAATCATATTTTTTTTAATTAAATCATATTATAAAATAATGTAATTTTATTATTATAACTTCCATATCTTATTATAACTTTATTTCTCTATTAATTAACTTTTTATTAACTTTAAAACTATATGCAAAGTTCTGCCATGAAACTCTAGATGGCACAGGCTGATAGGTCCTTAACTCAATCCTACCAAGACGTATCAACATTGTCATATCCATTACCATGCTAACATTTAGAGAGTTGTCATGACAGAAATATTATTACAACTCTATTATTGCGGTATAATATATTTCAGATTAACCCACCCCTAAATGGCATGTAAAACAAAATCAACTTTGGTTGATCACTTTATATGCCAAACAGATGGTCTCTTCCTGTCTAAATTGTTGGCTCTTCTTAAGTCATGAACAAGCATTTTATAATTTAATTATTGTTCATTCAGTTATGAATATTTATGAAACATTATTAATCACAGTTTCATAAAACTTGTAATGTACATGCATGTCTTTTAAAAAAAGACATATTTAAGCATTAGTTTGTAAATGTTATGGACAGGGCTGGGTAGGTTACTTTTAAAATGTATTTCACTACAGATTACAAAATACATGCTTTAAAAAGTAATATGTAACTTATTATTATACTAATAAGTGTGGAACAAACACAAAAAAGGTAATTGCAAATTTTTGTCTCACAATTCCGACTTTTTCCCTCAGAATTGCGTGATATAAAGTTGCAATTGTGAGTTATGAAGTCAAAATTATGAGATATAAACTCATAATATTGAGAAAATCCGAATTATGAGATTTAACTCACAAACTAAATTCACAATTGCAAGGAAAAAAGTCAGTATTGCAAGTTCATATCTCCCAATTCTGACTTTATAACTTGCAATTGTGAGTTTAAATCTCGCAATTCTGAGAAAAAAAAGAGTCAGAATTGTGAAATGCAAACTCACAATTGTGAGGGGAAAAAAACTAATTGTGAGAAAAAGTTGCAGTGACGAGTGAATTAAAATGACTCACAAACAACTATCAAAAAACATGAAAACAGTCGAAAACATGAAACTTAACTCAGACGGTCAGAGTCAGAGAATCACCAATTGCTGTTTAAATGACATTAAAATTCAAAGTAATCACTTTGGTAATCTAAAATACTTTTCAGATGTAACTGTAATCTGATTACCACCCATTTAAAATGTAACTGTAATGAAATACAGTTACTCAAATTTTGTATTTTAAATACGTAACTAAGTTACTTGTATTTCGTTACTCCCCAACCCTGGTTATGGACCCTTTTCGCAGATTGTGATGACGTATTCACAGTTGTTAACATCATAAATCAAGTTTATTTATATATTTTTTCCTTTGTTATTGGAGCTAATGGGCAAGCATAAAATATATATTTGTTGTAGTTTCCATTCACCATCATAGAAGTTTACCCAACTCTGAAGACTTCATCTTCTGACAACCGCAGAGCTATTATAGCTATTGTTAAGCTATTATACAGTGTTTCTCATGTTCAACAGACGTTCCAAGTAAAAACTTCTCAGATCCACTTAAGTAAGTGCAATCTCCTCTCTGTCTCTCTCAGACGCGGCAGCTGGTGACAGTTTGTGACAGTAAGCTGCTAACTACAGCCATCCAGGCACTGAGTGCTGCACGCCCAGAGTTTATCGCATCCAGAGGCTCTCCGTCCACCCACGACACAGAGCGTGTGGTCCTGAGGAACGATCAAGGCTCTCCACAGGCCAAATGGAGCGGGAAGGGGAACAGAGCATCCATGAATTTAAACTGGCAGGAGGAGGAGTGGGTAAGGTCCTTCAGAGACTGACATTATACCCTCATGATCTGACCTCACGATCTGCAGAATCTGAAATATACCCTCGGTAATATTCTCTCTCTCCTTCAGGAAAAGATCTGGCTCAATGTGGATAAGAGTCTGGAGTGTGTGATCTGCTGTGTGGATAGGCTGCTGACGAGAGAACGGTTACAGAGCGACAGCAGCGAAGACGTCTTCCTCGCTGACCAACAGGCCGACACTAGCAAGAGAGGTAGCCAGGGCAATGCGTTCTGGATCAACCCTGGTGACAGGATCTTCTCCCCTTCCTCCTCCACCCCCCTGACCTCATCACAACCTCTTTCCGCTCAGTCCTCTTCAACATTACTATCACCATCCTCATCACCCTTACTGAACCCCGCATGTCCATCCAGTCCTAACACTCACTCCTGTAGGTTCCACCCTGCGTTAAGGTCTTTTTTAATTCTTTTTAAAAACTGCCCAAATATCACATATGCTTTCAGTTTTACATCCTCTTTTAGTATTGCATGTGATAATGCTACATTCAAAATCGGATGTAGAAGTACTTGATATCATCAAACTCCCAACAGTCAAAGTGAAAGAAAGAAAGAAAACGTAAAAGTACATATTACAGGTATAATATACTTAAGTGGGAACTTAATGTAATGCTTTTGAATACGTCCTTTAATGTTAATTGGAAATAAACGAAAATATATGATAGTGTGCATTTATTTTAAATGTAACTTTAGAGTGCTTTGAGTAGGGCTTAAGCTCATGTTTATTTGTAATTTCATAATTCCTTCTATAGTCTTTGAAATATGGTTGAAGTGTACTGCTGAATCTACTGGTAAACATAAATATACTTTAGTGTCATTTTTATTGAAACTTGTATGTCATGAATTTGTAATTACTAATGTATAAGTATTTGTAATGATGAAGTTGCAATTTAGTACATTTGATATATATATATATTTAGCTTTAACTTTAAACACTACAGTTAAAATTATAATCCAGTACTTCACATGTGCTTCAGTATGTTAGTCAACACATCAAAATAAGTGTTAAAGTAAGTACTTTAAAGTAAAACTTTTAATTTGACATTATTACAAAATGCACGTTTTAGAAGTGTACACTTAAGCATGTTAAACGATCATTAAAATTTTGTTTTCCTTTCAATAATATTATATTATCTGCAAGTACTGGTTTAAAAAAAATATACTTAAAGATTTGAAGGACACTACAAGTGCACATTCAATACAAATAAGTGCACTTTGCCACAAAGGTTGCTATTGCCTGAAAAGACTGACAGTTCTACAATTAGCTCTGCAAGAGTTTGTTTCTGAACAAAGACGTCTCCATGCAGACAAAACATTACTGTATGCAGAGTTAGCATTTGTTCTGCAGGTGTATGATCATCAGCAGAGAGGAACTTTGACTCATTCAAATATTTTATTTGTTTCAAAACTTCGACCGATGCTCTATCGTTTTGCACTATTCCAAGCACGAACTTCCGAGTTGAATGTAATGCTGCATAATGCATGGTTGTAGTTGCTTATATTTTGATATGTGCCTATACTAACAAACCAAAAACAACATCACAAGATGTCATATAATATTAAAATAATGAGTATTACCAAGGCTGTCTTTAACAACACAATATTCTGTCTCTATCCCATTTTAGATAGTCCCAGTGTTGAGGGGTCCTCTCCTGGTAAGCCTCTCAATGCAAATAAATTGTACCAACTGCAACTATATTTGTGGGCTGTCCCGTTTTATGTCTGTTCCTGATGTTAGCTGTGTGTGTTTATGGTTCTAGGTGAATGGAGTGATGCTCTGTATCCCCTCCTGACCACTCTGAATGAGTGTGTAGCCATGATGAGCGACAAAGCCAAAAAGTCCATGGTGTTTCTACTGATGCAAGACAGCGCTCCCACTATCGCCATGAGTTTGTCCCTACAGTACCGCAGAGATGTGGTTTTCTGTCAGACAGTTAGTACAAGATATATTAAAGAGATCCACAACATCATTTTATTGGGAATCGGTTCGAAGCAGGCCCACGTGTAATGTGCTCAGTAGAAAGTGCCAATGATCACTGTAGAAATGTGTAAAATTCTGTGAATTCCAACATCCATTGCATAACATTTCAGTTAATTTAATAATGTTTCCAGCTACCAATGAGGGTGTATCCCTATCAATAAAATTTTGTGATATATTTTGTAACTAAATATATTTTCAATTTGAAAAATATAGCTAAATATATTTAGCATATATTTGAAATGTACTGTGGCCAGATTTTTTTTTTTTTTTTTTTTTTTTTTTGCCATATGGGTGTTTATGCCATAATGTATCAATTTCACCAGTATTGGCAGTGATGGCAAAAATTGGTTTGTTTGTTTTTTTTTTTACCTTAAAAAAAAATCTGATTCAGTAATTGTGAGTTTATATCTCAAAATTCTAAGAAACAAATTCAGAATTGTTAGATATAAATGATTGTGAGTTATAAAATCCAAATTGTGATATAAATTTGAAATTGTGAGAAAAAAAATCAGAACTTCTTGACTTCTCTAAAAAAAAGAAACTTGTATACAACTTAAAAAATGCAATAATGCTGCATTGTCCAGTGTATTGAAATTTCCCCTGCTGACCAGCTTTCCCCAAGCTGTAAATTATAATTTCATATCCATTCTAATACTATGCATCTTTCTGTGCAGCTGACGGCCCTGATCTGTGGATTTGTGATAAAGCTGAGGAACTGTCTAAGCGACAACGGCTTCCTCAGACAACTCCACACCATCGGCTTACTGGTCCAGTTTGAGGGTCTCCTGAGCACCTATGGTAAACATACAAGCGCATTTCAATTCAGCTTTCACATTCAACTTATTTTATGTATGGTGGTAAATTTATCTGATTGTGTTAACTCAGAGCTCTTCTTTCGTCTCAAAGGGGAGGAGCTCGCCATGATGGAAGACATGAGCGTAGGCGTCCTGGACCTACGGAATGTCACCTTTAAAATTACACAAGCAACATCCAGCTTCAGCCCCGACATGCTGCCCGTCATCACGGGCAACAGAGATGGGTTTAACGTGCGTGTTCCGTTACCGGGGGTGATGTTCGATGCGTTGCCTCGGGAGATCCAAAACGGGATGCTGTTGCGTGTTCAACCGGTGTTGTTCAATGTAGGAATCAACGAGCAACAAACGCTAGCGGAAAAGTAAGTGTAGTGAAATCTACCTTCCTTCTGATTTTAGCAAGTCATGAAATATTAATGCATTTATTCATTTTACATTCTGTATGAAAAGAGTTATACAATTCAGCATTAATATAGTTGTTTATTTCATTATTAAGGTTTGGAGACACTTCACTACAGGAAATAGTGAATATGGAGAGTCTAGCTCGTCTTACATCCTATTATGACCAGTTTAAAGAAGTGCTGCCTGAAGACTGTGAGTCCTGAACACTCGTTTTTAACACACTGACCTTGTGAAACCGAAATACACTTTAGCATACTTTCAAAAGAATACTTGTTACAGATAAAAAATACTTTCCAAGAATATACTTAAGAGTGAACTGCATGTTTTCAGACACTTAATTGCATGTTAATTGCAATTAAATTAAAGTGATTTATAGTTGATTTATATTAAATGCAATTAGTTTTTTGAACCACTCAATTAAGACTTAGATCACCCAGAAATGAAATCACCCTCAAGCCATCCTAGGTGTATATGACTTTCTTCTTTCAGACAAACACACTCAGATATATTTAAAAATATCCTGGATCTTCCCAACTTTAAAATAGTAGTGAACAGGGGGCTTGTTTTGTTAAATCCATCCATCATAAAATTAATTCTTGCTGCTCCACGGGGTTAATAAAGGCCTTCTAAAGCGAAGCGATGAATTTTGGTAAGAAAGGATAACCTTTGGTTCTAACCAGTTGTCTCCATCCATAGGTCTCCCTCGCTCTCGCAGTCAAACTGTGTGCCCGAGCTACTCCGATTCCTCAGTCAAAATGTTAATGCCAGGAAGAGCAAGAATGTGGACATCCTGTTGCAGGCGGCAGAGGTACAGCGATCTACCATTACTATTATGTTCTCTTGGAGGTCAATTCACACCACCAAGAATGTTTGGCACAAAAATGCACACAGTTTTTCAGACCAATGAGCAGCAGGTGGGCTGAATGAAAGTGCAGATTTATTCTCTACAGTAGATGGAGCTTTCTTTACTTAAGAAAAGCAGAAATACTCTGGTTAACCCCGTACACAAAGTGCGGCACCTGCTTGTCACAGGAAAGAAAGGAAGTTAAACATTATTTACATGTTTTCATAACAAGAGAGCAAGTTCACATACTATATAGTAGGTGAAAAACAGTATGAAACAAAAGAAGTATAGCCGAATTCACAGTACTCATAAAAGAGTAGGCAAAAAGTACTCAGATGACCTCCTTCTTCTGGAGAGATTCTGAAGTGTGCAAATGATGGGAACCATCCCATGAGGCGACGGGAGAGGATTTGTGAATGTCAGTGAAGTGACAACTGATGCTGGTAGGTCGAATGTAGTACCTCTGGGTTACATTCAATTTTATAGAACATACTTTTTTAGCGCTCACAAATTAAGCACTTATTCAAAATACTAAAGAGAGTATGCAATTTCAGATGCAGCCCTCTTCTATTAACTGTCACTTAGCAAATTGCCTGTTCATCAGCGCCACCAAGGCACAGTTTTATGTAACGGCTCTGGGGATGTGACCAAAAGCTCTAATCCCATTGGTTGTCCAGTGAAAAAAACTGCGGCATAGACAGCATACAAATGTTTGTGTCAATCGTAAAATGAATTTTTTACATCAAATATTCGTCTTGGCGTATAAACCTTAACGCTTATTTTTGTGTGTGAAACTTTTCATCAAACCAAAATCACAATTCAATTTGTTTTCAATTTAGGAAGCCAAAAATGATGCTAGTGAACTTCTAGCAATAACGCGACGCCATCTTTCTCACATGTTGCTTCAGGTTTGTCGGCGTCTGAATGGTGTACGTGTGACCAGCTGCAAGAGTGCAAAGGATCGAACGGCCATGTCGGTGACCTTGGAACAATGTCAAATCCTCCAGCATGAGCACTGCATGGCCCCGCAGGTCTTCACCCAGGCTTTGGAATGTATGCGCAGGTGAGGTAACACTAACAGTTAGGGGTCATTCATTTACGCATCATTCTGTCCCTGTCTCTCAATCACCTCTCTGGTCCACAGCGAGGGCTGCAGGAGAGAAAACACCATGAAAAACGTCGGCAGCCGCAAATACGCCTTCAACTCCCTCCAGCTGAAGACTTTCCCTAGGCAGTACAGACCACCAGAGGGCACCTATGGGAAAGTGGAGACTTGATTTTACATGCAGTCGTCGTGACTAGAGCTGCATGCTTCTCCACGTTCTCTTTACTTTATTACCACATATCTGAAGGAAATTTTTATTATGCACAGTCATGCTGAAATATGCTCTGGTTATCATCCAGATGACAATGTTAACATTTTCAGATCCCCCCGTGGCCCGTGGCTCTGAGAAGATAGGAGATAGGGAAAGAAAATCACTTGAAAGTATACGAGTAGCTCGCTTGGTTCTTGCTCTGAATGCAGGTACGAAGGTCTGTTAGATTCGTAATTACTTAAGAAAAGGAAAAAAAAAAGTCCTCAATTTCATTCATCAGAGCAGTTGCCAAATAATCCCAAATTCATTCCATCTGTGTTTAGTTGATATATGCATTTTAAATACTTTCCAGCACCACACTTGGTCTTTGTACTAAAGTACAAAGGTTAAAACTATCAGCACTGAAGCGAAGCTGTGTTTTATCATCGTTTAGATTGTATTTAAAGTTCAGTAGGTTTTAGGTAATGTGACTGTGCAGTGGTTTAGTAGATGATTTGTTCCCAAAGCCAGTTTTAACGTTTATAAAGATAAGTCAAGTTGTTAAGTTAGAGAATTCATATATGCACCATATATGCACCCTTATTCATCATCACTTCATTTAAAGTGTACACAAAACTAGCTGCCTTAAGAGAGTCCACCATTGCAAACTCATTTGTTAAGATAAATATGTAGATATTTCGAATCTGTGTATGACTATTTGTGACGTGGCAGATTGGTTTATTTATTTACTGTAAGACTCTCTCTTTACGAAAGTGTTAGTGCTTTAAGGCAGGCCTTTACCCTCCTGACTTGCATTGTACGGGTTGTAGAGTTCAAGAGGACAAGCTTCCTCATACTGTTGCCAAGCACAGCTAGTCTCTGTACAGTGAGCATACTGTGTGAATATACATTCTTTGTAAGGAAATATGTGAGAAGACACTATTGATATGTTCATTGACTGTCTGTATACGTTTTCATATTTCAAAGTTTCTTTGTTAGACATTTGTATTGGTTGATATGAATATCAGTACTGATCTAATAAGGAGCACCGCTGCAACTGGTCCTACAATGTGAAGAATATTTCCGGCAGTCTTTTGTTTTCGCAAAACAGAGGGACTCATTTAGATTATTTATTTTATTGTAATAGTTATACGAAAACTGTAATGTTACATTACTGAACATAAAAGACTGTATGTCACAGTGAGAAATCATCAGCCCTAGTCTCTGCACAAATAAATGCACAAATGGACTGTAGTCCCTGGTTTGTATATTGCGAGATCGGACGGCTGAAAGCTTACATTTGCAGCTAGGAAGACAAGAGCATGTGTCTTAACCTCTGCTAAAGTGATTTAAATTCGAACCAGATGCACTGCATGGAAGGTAGGCTACTAGTCTCATATAAGATTACACTTCATTGTTATTTTTAATAAATGTATATTTAATTATTTTACCATTTAATTTCTTATGTTTTCAGAATCCCCCCCCCCCCCCCCCCATATTGAAAGTGCAAAAGCACTGCTGTGTTGTCAGAGCATGCTGCCCTATTGGTCTTTCAGTGTCTGTTTTTATTTTTTTATGTATGTTCAAATACCTTGCTGTACAAAATGCCTCTCTCTTCCCCAGAAACATAAAGCTTTATAATTAAAATAACATGCCAGCATAAACGGAGCTACTTTATTGCTTTATTCATTACTGTTATATAGACAAACACCATCTGTAAATACATACATACATAAAGACACACTCACTATCTGTACATGCATACATACATACATACATATAATATACATACACACATATATGTATATATATATCAGTATTTAAAGTGAAGAGATCGTTTTAAGATAATACATTTCTATAAAGAAACACCTATTTAGTTATAATACTAAAAACACATTCTCATATAACCTGACACCAGCTAGGAAGCACCTGATATGAATGTACACTCACCTAAAGGATTATTAGGAACGCCACACTAATAGTGTGTTTGACCCCCTTTCGCCTTCACAACTGCCTTAATTCTGCGTGGCATTGATTCAACAGGGTGCTGAAAGCCTTCTTTAGAAATGTAGGATAGCATCTTGCAGTCGATGGAGATTTGTGGGATGCACATCCAGGGCATGAAGCTCAAGTTCCACCACATCCCAAAGATGCTCTATTGGGTTGAGATTCTCCTCCCCAAATCTAGCATCAACAAGGCATTTTCAGCCACAGGACTGCCGTATACTGGATTTTTTTTCCCTTTTCACACCATTCTTTGTAAACCCTAGAAATGGTTGTGCGTGAAAATCCCAAAAATTGAGCAGATTGTGAAATACTCAGACGGTCCTGTCTGGCACCAACAATGCCACGCTCAAAATTGCTTAAATCACATTTCTTTTTCATTCTGACATTCAGTTTGGAGTTCAGGAGATTGTCTTGAGCAGGACCACAGCCCTAAATGCATTGAGATTGGTTGATTAGATAATTGCATTAATGAGAAATTGAACAGGTGTTCCTAATAATCCTTTAGGTGAGTGGTTTTAGTTTTAGCTCTAGAAAACATTGTCCATTGGAGTTCAAACACAACAGTTCACACAATGCACACTTTGTGCAATGTAAAAAAAAAAAAGGAAAAAGGTAATGATTCTTCTATACTGTTCTGGACCTTTAACATTGATGAAAATTCAAATGTGGACCTTTGAATGTAGACTTTGAGAACCCCTGACATACACCATATACAGTATCTTATGTAACAGTATCTCATATACAGTATCTTATGTACAGTAATCGGTTGTTGTATTGATAGATAAGTAAAGTTAACAGTATGTTAATACAGTTTTGCGGCTCAGAAAGCTGAGACGCGTTTAAATTATTCTTTTTTATTATTGGATACAACTGTCTAATATAAGAATAAAACTATTTAAAAAGTGATATCATCTAGCAATCTCTGGAAAATAATTAAATAAACGCTTTTACCTTGAAATTGCACACAACTGTGATTGGTCCACCCTGGCAGCGCTGAGAAAAGCACCAGCTACCACGTGACAGAAACGAAGACCCGATTAAAAAATTATTCAGGGATTACTTCAAACTTGGTCCCAGGACACCCCCACGAACTGTAGCGTAAACAGTAAATATAAATATAAGAAACTTAAGAATATTAATATAAAAGAATAATAAATGAATAAAGTCTTAATGCTTGAAAGATAACGTCCACCCACGAAACCAACGGTTTAGTTTTGATGGTCATTTGAATCGGAATCAGATTTTAGGTTTATGTTCTCTCGCGCTTTATTTAGATGTACTTTTAGAGGAGTCTTTCTTAGAAGACAACAGGCACGTGGACTAACCAAAACTCGGTAAACCGTTATTTTACGATTGTTTTGTGTTGGGCATGGTCTTACCTGTGCGCTACAGTCTCAAACCCTTTTAATGGGAAACAAATGAAACATGATTGCGTAATTAACAACCCAAGGCTCCAAAGTTCCTCCTGCAGATAAACTGACTCCTTTTACAGACACCGAGAGCTCGCGACTGCATCAGAGAGCTTTCAAGAAACTCACACGAAAGTCTACAATCATTCCAATAAAGGTATGATCAATCCTGCAGACCTTCTTCATGCATGTACTACTAATGTACTAATTAGTCACTTGGCTGACATGTTTACCCTAAATATCCAACAGTGCATCTGTGAAGTGTTTTGCTCAAGGGCACTAAGAGGGTTTTGAATGTACACCAGGTTGGACTTGAATCAGGATACTCCACCAGCTGTTGTTAAGCTTTTGTTCTCATGTCGTTGTGTAGGAGCCAGCATGAAGAAGAAACTGCTTGTGGATGTGGACTGTGGTGTGGATGATGCTCAGGCTCTCATGATGGCTTTGGCAGAGCCGAGCGTGGAGATCCTGGGCATCACTTGCGTTCAGGGCAACACTTCAGTAGAAAATGTCTGCAAGAATGTCCTGCGTGTCCTGAAAGTGTGTAAGCGTCCGGAGGTGAGAGATCCTGGGAAAGTGGTCTGCACATATCACAATTAGACATTTTTACTTTTATGTATTTTTCATTATATGACCTGGACCAAGTAATAAAGCCAGCATATGGAAGTTGCAGTTGTCACTCCCATACCTAAATGCATATGTTATAGTCACAGTTACGCAAATTGAAAACCACTTGACTATGTCGTTGTGATCATGAACACACCAGTAGTCTCAGCCTCAGATGCCACACCCACGTTCCTACGTCTGATGCATATGGCACACTTAACTGGAAACACTTCAGGATTTTCAAAGTCGTCATCTGGTTGGTTGAAACGTGCATGTTATGTTTTTTTTAACTGTCTGCCTGGAAACAAATACCGGGATGCCAAACCCCATCGTGAAAGAAGAAAGCCGTCGTGTTGAATTTTTCCAAGTTGTCACAGTTATGTAAACATTGCACAATACTTGTAAAGAAATACCTCTCTTCTAACCAATGGAACAAAGTATAAGCTCTTTGAAAAACCTCAGCATCGGCACCGGAAAAACCTCTGCATCTGTAACAATGAGTGCGTTCCAGGATCAGCTTAACACTTGATTTTCAAAAGTATGTGAAGTTCTTGGCTCCATTGTTGCAGTAAACTCACGTAACGTTCATAAATGAATAATTTTTTAGCTGCACACCAGTCTGTTATTGTAGGGATATCGACTTTACACTTTCAAGCATGACGTAGAACTAAAACCATGATTGGTTGCATTGCATGTCAGTCAAATGTCCTCCTGGGCGGTCTTTGGCCAATTAAAACTCTGATAAGAGTCCAGACCTTCTGCCGTCAGTCTGAAGGTCTGTCTGAGCGAGACTGCGCTACCAGTGGCCCTCCTTCACAAAACTTAACATTTATCATGGTTTCATCATTGGTAGAAAATAAAATATTTCAATACAAGCACTTCAGTCAAATATTATTTATGCAATATGTCAAAACCTTTATCTCGAGGAGGGGAAAAATCAACCCGCAGCAACAGTTTAAGAGTAACTCAATTCTACGGGAAAATCGTGGATTTGGCAACCCTGTATTCAAGTGAAATGACTTCTTGAACAAGAAAAATGTTTGTCCATCGGGAATGAGGGTTATATGTAACTTCCATATTCTGTAAAACAGATCGTATCGTCAATTCCGGTCTTTTGATGTGCTTTGTTAAATATAGAGCCGTTTTACTTGAGATCGCTTTAAAGGATAAGCAAAGGTGATCATGTCCATCAAATATGCAGGTTGATATCTAAAAGTTTTTTATTATTAGTAGTTTGATCAATACAATACTAGCTCTGTGGTCAGTAGTTTATTCATGTAATATATTTCATATTTCCTGATGCTGAGGTTTTTCAAAGAGCTTATACTTTGTTCCATTGGTTAGAAGAGAGGTATTTCTTTCAAGTATTGTGCAATGTTTACATAACTGTGACAAATTGGTGAACAATTCTGAAGATCAGTGGGCAGTTTAACCACACAATACTAAGAAGGGACTCATGAACAACTATCACAAAATCAAGCATGTGTGAACTTTTGAACTGGGTCGTATTGACTGACATACAGACAGAATCTAATGGTTCTAAAGCTTGGTACCTGACAGGCGACCAGAAATTCATTAAGCATTCACTAAAAATAACAATAAGAATCTTGAAAGACTAGAGGGGTTGTGGAAATTCATTGGTTGAAAACGTGTGCCTACACCATTTGCTATAAATGTATGCCATCAGATTTTTTTTCTTGCAAAATTCTGCATTTCTGTCAGCTCAGCAGGAAAAATCCTGGTAGAATAATGCAAAGTATTATGTAGCACATGACTTTCATTTTACTATTCTTGAACAACTCTATTATCTCTGAATTGGTTAATGCAATGAAAGTGATAAACAGAGTGTTACAGAAATCAGAAATATTTTTCAGGTTTTTCAAATGGATTTCTTTATGTTCAGTATTATATATTCTTTTATATTTCTTGCAGTTTGCAGAGATAGTTTGAGATTAAATTCCAAGAATAACTTTTCTTACTGCTAAGTAATGTACAGTTGTCCAGCACATGACAGCCATTACAGCATAATCAGAAAACCTGATTGTGTCTCTGAATTGCTAGATTCCTGTATTTCATGGAGTGACTAAATCCCTATTGGGGCAAACGGTTGGTGCTGGAGATTTTCACGGCAAAGATGGTCTCGGAGACGCCCCAGACCCCGACGCTCCTGGTCTGGAACTTGTCCAGAAAGAGGACGCGTGACAGCCATGATACGAATAGTCAATGCGAATCCTGGAGAGGTGTGTATGATTATACAATAGCAAATATTAATTGAATATTGATTAAAGGAAATGACATGCATTTCAAGTATTTCACCATGTGTTGTTCCTGCTTCTCTAAGGTGTCTTTAGTGGCCACGGCTCCACTGACGAATGTGGCTTTGGCTGTGAAACTGGACCCCTCATTTCCCCAGAAACTCAAAAGCCTTTACATTATGGGTGGCAACACAGACTGTGAGTCCCTAAAACTTACACTTACTGTTTTATCAGAATAGGACAGGGCAATATTTCCAATATTAGAGCCGTTATTAAACTTCACTGAAATAAATGAAACATGTGACCGCTCTGATGAACTGGATCAAAGTACATCTCTACAGTCAATGTTTCTCTAAAAACAGACTTTTATTTGGCAGTGATGTCAGTTTAGCTGTAATGATGGGTCCTTTCAAATAAATCTAAACGGTCACTTTAAAGGTGCAATGTGTACAATCTGTGGACAGACAGAAATGCAATATAATATACGTAACTATGTTTTCAGTGGTGTATAAATTACTTGCATAATGAACCATAATGTTTTTATTACCTTCTATGTACATACACCACGGGTTCCCTTACATGTTAAGTCGCCTGCATGTTTCTAAACGGACAAAGAGCATGTTTGCTTGATGGCTACTCTCTGCTGTCACAGATGACGAGCTCTTTGTCCAGTATAGGCTACCTTGGCTTATCCATATTACAGTTCGCAACCTCACCGCTAGAGGTCGCTAAAATTTATACACTCATTTTATTTTCATTTTTCATCATTTAGCAGACACTTTTATCCCAAGCGATTTACAAGGGGAGCAATTAGTTGTTCGGTGTCTTGCTCAAGGGCACTTTAGTCATGGTATCGAAGGTGGAGAGAGTGCTGTTCATTCACAATCCCCACTTTCAATTCCTGCCGGCGTGGGAATCGAACCGGCAACCTTCAGATTGTGTCAAAGCACAAAATACTGCCAGTCAAAAGTTTGTAATAATTAAGATTTTTAAAGTTTTTGTAAAAACTGTAATATTGTGAACTACAATAATTATTTTATTTTATTTTTTAATTTATTCCTGTGATGGCAAAGCTGAATTTGCAGCAACATTTCTCCAGTAAAGTAGCCTTCAGTCACATGATCCTTCAGAAATCATTCTAATATGCTGATTTGGTGCTCAGTTGTTATTGGTGCTCCATTAAGCTTTCACTGCCTACAAATGCTCCTACGGCATGCGTCTCATATCGCCTCTGACAGCCAAGTCCAATTCCTGGCCTTCTTGTGTGGTTTAGTCTCTGAACCCAGAGGAAACGTTTCCACTGACAGGAGAAAGGGCAAGAGTTGGGTCTCTGCAACCCAGGGCTGAACAATTAATCAAAAAGTAATCGATACCGAAATTCAGAGCCTCTAATCGGCATAATTTTACCATGATGATATTATTTTATTTTTTTAATCCTGTTAATGCTTTCCCTTAAAAAACATACTACCACATTTGTAGTCACGTGACTCTGCCCAATTCCAGTGAGCATCATGGAAGCAACACGGAGGCGAACTCAAATGCCGAGTCAACACGCAGAGACAGCGAGTGACCTGCAAGCCCCGAAATGAGATCACTTTCACTAAACTTTGTCAGTTGTATGTGTTTAAGTAGAGCGGCCCCCTAATAGTCGACTGACCGTTAGTTGATTTGAAGATGCTTGGTCGAGCAAGATTTAATTAGATGGTTAGTCGCAGGAAAAAAGAAAAATCTCCACAGGAAGTGGAGAGGTCAGTGAGGGACAGATTGTTAATGGCAGGAAATCCAAACATTCACTTATCGTTCATCATTCATTGACCTCAAATATGGCTTGAAACATGTAAGTAGTAGCAACATTACGTCGTCTCTCTAATGTTGGCCTAGTCGTAAATCAATGTGTGCTATTATTAGGTGCATATCCAAATGTATGTGTGGAGAGTGCGCTTATTGGATGACATGGAGGCGCTTTTGCATTTTAAAATACTCTGTCATTTTAGTCATACAGATAAGAGTAATCCAAACTGTAAAGGGTCTACTTTTATTTCTGTAAATCACAATAACAGCAAACGTTAATGTTAAAACTGCAGAATAATGAAAACAATCAGGATGTGCTTTGTGTCGTCTCGGTCTCAGTGAATTTGAGCTCAAAATGAAGGGAAACTCAGCGTATACTTGCTTCACAAACACGAAAAAACGAATCTATTGAAAGCTTGAAATGTCTACTTTTAAACAAACCAATTCAAATGGAAAATAACTTTTCTCCTATTATGTACAGTACTGTGCAAAAGTTTTAGGCAGGTGTGAAAAAATGCTGTAAAGTAAGAATGCTTTCAAAAATAAACTTGGTAATAGATTATATTTATCAATTAACAAAATGCAAAGTGAGTGAACAGAAGAAAAATCTAAATCAAATCCATATTTGGTGTGACCACCCTTTACCTTCAAAACAGCATCAATTCTTCTAGGTACACTTGCACAAAGTCAGGGATTTTGTAGGCATATAGTTAGGTGTATGATTAAACAATTATACCAAACAGGTGCTAATGATCATCAATTCAATATGTAGGTTGAAACACAATCATTAACTGAAACAGAAACAGCTGTGTAGGAGGAATAAAACTGGGTGAGGAACAGCCAAACTCAGCTAACAAGGTGAGGTTGCTGAAGACAGTTTACTGTCAAAAGTCATACACCATGGCAAGACTGAGCACAGCAACAAGACACAAGGTAGTTATACTGCATCAGCAAGGTCTCTCCCAGGCAGAAATTTCAAGGCAGACAGGGGTTTCCAGATGTGCTGTCCAAGCTCTTTTGAAGAAGCACAAAGAAACAGGCAACGTTGAGGACCGTAGACGCAGTGGTCGGCCAAGGAAACTTACTGCAGCAGATGAAAGACACATCATGCTTACTTCCCTTCGCAATCGGAAGATGTCGAGCAGTGCCATTAGCTCACAATTGGCAGAAAACAGTGGGACCCTGGTACACCCATCTACTGTCCGGAGAAGTCTGGTCAGAAGTGGCCTTCATGGAAGACTTGCGGCCAAAAAGCCATACCTCCGACGTGGAAACAAGGCCAAGCGACTCAACTATGCACGAAAACACAGGAACTGGGGTGCAGAAAAATGGCAGCAGGTGCTCTGGACTGATGAGTCAAAATTTGAAATATTTGGCTGTAGCAGAAGGCAGTTTGTTCGCCGAAGGGCTGGAGAGCGGTACACGAATGAGTGTCTGCAGGCAACAGTGAAGCATGGTGGAGGTTCCTTGCAAGTTTGGGGCTGCATTTCTGCAAATGGAGTTGGGGATTTGGTCAGAATTAATGGTATCCTCAATGCTGAGAAGTACAGGCAGATACTTATCCATCATGCAATACCATCAGGGAGGCATCTGATTGGCCCCAAATTTATTCTGCAGCATGACAACGACCCCAAACATACAGTGAAAGTCATTAAGAACTATCTTCAGTGTAAAGAAGAACAAGGAGTCCTGGAAGTGATGGTATGGCCCCCACAGAGCCCTGATCTCAACATCATCGAGTCTGTCTGGGATTACATGAAGAGAGAGAAGCAACTGAGGCTGCCTAAATCCACAGAGGAACTGTGGTTAGTTCTCCAAGATGTTTGGGCCAACCTACCTGCCGAGTTCCTTCAAAAACTGTGTGCAAGTGTACCTAGAAGAATTGATGCTGTTTTGAAGGCAAAGGGTGGTCACACCAAATATTGATTTGATGTAGATTTTTCTTCTGTTCACTCACTTTGCATTTTGTTAATTGATAAATATAAACTATTAACATGTCTATTTTTGAAAGCATTCTTACTTTACAGCTTTTTTTCACACCTGCCTAAAACTTTTGCACAGTACTGTACGTTTAGACAGTCGCCTTCTGTTTTTTTCACAGCACACTCATAATCATTACTTTCGCTGGTGCGCTGAGGAAAGTTTTATGCTTGCACTTGAGCACTGATTATAAAACTATGTTTTATATTTACATACAGTGGGGCAAAAAAGTATTTAGTCAGCCACAAATTGTGCAAGTTCTCCACACTACGCCGCCAGGGACTCAAATCCTGCAGTGCCAGACGTGTCCCCTTGCTTAAGCCAGTACATGTCCGGGCCTTGTCGTGTTTGGAGGAGAACGAATGCTGAGTTAATCCAAAGAACACCATACCTTCTGTGAAGCATGGGGGTGGAAACATCATGCGTTGGGGCTGATTTTCTGCAAAGGGACCAGGATGACTGATCCGTGTAAAGGAAAGAATGAATGGGGCCATGTATTGTGAGATTTTGAGTAAAAACCTTCCATCAGCAAGGGCATTGAAGATGAAACATGGTTGGGTCTTTCATCATGACAATGATCTCAAACACACCGCCCAGGCAATGAAGGAATGGCTTCGTAAGAAGCATTTCAAGGTCCTGGAGTGACCTACCCAGTCTCCAGATCTCAACCCCATAGAAAATCTTTGAGGGACTGAAAATCTGTGTTGCCCAGCGACAGCCCCAAAACATCACTGCTCTAAAGGAGATTTCTGGATTTTTTTTTCTCATTCTGTCTCTCATAGTTGAAGCGTACCTATGATGAAAATAACAGGCCTCTCTCATCTTTTTAGTGGGAGAACTTACACAATTGAAGACTGACTAAATACTTTTTTACCCCACTGTAAGACCTCCCTTCCGCATTGCTGGGCTGAACATTACAAGGACCTCTTTGGTAACAAATATTTTGTTCAGGAAGATGCTTTAGCAAGCATCCCTCAACAAATAGTGAAGCTGGAAATAGATGCCCCACCAACAGAGGAAGAAGTTAAGAAAGCCATTGCCAAGCTCAAGCTTGGCAAAGCATCCAGCACTGATGGTCTACCAGCTGAAATGTTTATGACTGGAGGAGATTCTAGATTTCTTTGCTGTTCGCACTCTGTTGTGTGAAGGGAGTTATCCCACAAGAGCTTTGAGATGCAGTGAGAGTCTCCTTTTATAAAAATAAAGGGTAGAAATCTGACTGCTCCAACTTCAGAGGCATTGCTCCATTGTTGGTAAGATTCTTGCCAGAATCCTAGACAGACCTACCATAGCTGAAGAAATTCTTCAAGAGAGCCAGAGTGGCTTCAGAGCTAATGGGCACTACTGACGTGATTTTCGTGCCACGTCATTTTCAAGAGAAATGCAAAGAGCAGAATATGGGCCTATATGCTGCTTTCATTGACGAAAGCATTCGATACAGTCAGCCGAGATGGGCTCTGAACTTAATTGACCAATTCACCTATTTGGAAAGCCAAAGCCTATAGCTCCTTCGGCTGACTCCAAAAATGCGTCTGACAGAACCACTCATTGCGCCTGCTGAGTAAGATGCTGTATGGTTCTGTGTCATGGGTCCTGTACAGAAAGCACATCCGGCTTTGCCGGGGCAAGCGAAATCGAAGAGCCTCATGCAAGCGATAACAAAACCACCTACAGAAAAAGTTGATGCAAGTTGATATTAACCCCCAAGACTGGGGGATACTGGAAACATCACATTGAAGGCTGCCAGGGAATTTTAGGAACAGAGTGAAAACTGCCCAAGCAAAGCAGAAACGACTGGCTGCCCAACAACAGCGACTCAACCTTTCCCTGCCCCATCTGCTTTAAAGTTTGTAAGTCTAAGATAGGCCTCTGCAGTCACTTGAGAACTTGCCGCCTCAGACAAAATGCTTCTCGCTCATCTTCGGACATGAGAAATATACCAATAAATATTCTTCCGAATTTTTGACCAGTAGTCATGGATATTTTTAATTTTATGCAATGCAATATTTCCCAGCCGTGAACCAGAATCATATGTATGCAAACATTATAATCAGTCTGATCTGTATTGCTGGTGTCTTCTATATTAATATTTTTCATGCAGTTTAACCAAGTTAGAATAATAACCATTTCTCTTTAGCTCGTGGGAACACCACTGTGTGTGGAGAGTACAACTTTGCAGCTGATCCTGAAGCGGCTTATATTGTCCTGAATGAATTCATTTGCCCAACTTATATTGCAACCTGGGAGTTCACCTGTCGCAGTAAATTACCCTGGGTGAGATCCTCATGTCTCTAAAAATACAATAATCCATATAGATTGTGTATAATGTAAATATAACGGATGGTGTTTATAGATTCTTGTATATCCAGAATCTATGTCATATAATATTTGTGTGTAACTGTTTCAGGAGTTCTGTGACGATTGGCTGGCCCAGGACACAGATAAGGCTCGCTTTATGAAGAAGATCTTTAAGCACAGCATGGAGTCCACCTACAGTGAGAGGATTGAGAAGGAGCTGGTGGATGGGCAGGGATTCATCTCCTGTGACTCTTATGCCATGGCAGCAGCCATAGAAGACGAATTTATTATTGAAACCGAACAAAAAGCGGTCACTGTGGAGCTTGCAGGGAACTGCTGCCGGGGAATGATGGTTGTAGATCACCTCGACCTTCTGAAGAAGACTCACAAAGTCCACATCTTGAAGAAAGTCAACTTGAAGAAGTTTAAATCGCTCATGATGAATGCTTTGAAATAAATGTTCATTAGCAGCCATGTCTATAATGGCATCATGTTGTTATATTGTTTTATAACCAACTTTGTGGACAATTGTTTGATAATGGCTACTTTCGCTCGTCACAGTCACGCATTTAAAAAAAAAAAAAATTTTTTTACTCAGATCATAAAAAACCCTGGTACCAAAGTACAGATGTTCAATAACAATGCATTGGTGTAGAAACATAATTATATCATTAAAACATTCAGATTTTATTTGAGTGTTGATCATTGTCTAAAAATAAATAGCAACTGAATTTGGAATCTGTTGTTAATTGTATCCTTTAATATTATAGCAAAGCACCAGCTGACAGGATTCTCTGTATAGTTTACAGCATTAGTTTTCATTAAGTCTGTGCCCGATATATTTTCAAACTCATCAAAACAAGAGCATATGAATCTGAATTGTGAAATCTGTCATTAAGGACTACCATATATACCCCCCCCCCCCCCCAGCAGTTTTTCACATTTATGCACAATTTTCTTATTACCTACTAGTATATTGGTTGTTTATTACCCTTTATAAAGCACATAGCACATTCCTTCATCCTTCCCATCACCTTTAGTTCCTTGTACTGAAGTGTAACTGTAAGCTTAAAATATTTTAGGAGATTCACTCGGCATTTACCTGGCCCTCTTTTCAGCAGCATTAAAAATACATTAGGAAAACAAAAATACAACAAAACTGTATCACATTTAAATGCATAAAATAATTAATTTTACATTCTGGCTGTTGACTTCTGCACTCATTCACATTCTTGCAAATGGGAATTCAAAAGAGACACATTTTCCCTTTGTACCGAGTCTAATTTAGGTTTGATAGAACAACTGCAATTATTTTGACAGTATAGAAAAACATTAGTGTTTACGGAATTGTTGAAGAGTTCATTGATTACACATAAAGTTCAATGATAATCTTTGAAATGAAGTATATCGCCTAGTTATCTGCGAGCCTCAACCATGAAGATGCACAAGCTATTGGGGGGTTTGAGAACCAGAACAAGCTGACTGAACAAGTGGAACTCTAGTTATATAGTGTTGAGCCCCTTTATTAATATACCTGGAGGTGAGGAATATTTTTTTTAAAGAGATAATGATCTAATTCATTATCTCAATTACAATTTAGTACAAATTAGCTGTACTCAGTTGTGTTGCAGGCAAAGTCCAGTACATTATAGACTCATTTTTGAAGTAATGAAGATTTCTGTACCACCCCAGACCGCTTGCTTGCTCTGCCCCCTATGAGAGTCCTGGCTCTGCCACAGGCAGTAATGCAACATTTCTGCTGCGTCTCATATCGGAGTCTGCGTTATACAGAGATTAACGGGTACTTTTCTCAAGTAAATGTCCTCGACTCGACGACGGAAGACCCAGCCTTCATTAGACGGATGTAAAACAAGAAGGATGAATACCCGACTCGATGATGGTGAGTATCCACGGATATAACGGAGTATGGACAATAATTTACGCCTAAATAATGATCTTTTAAAACAGTTCATGTGTATATAAGATAATTATGATTATGGTCATTCTACCCGTTGTTATTTCACTGAGGTCAAGCCAGCCGCCACCGCAAAATGCACGTTAATGTATATGTCGTGATTCGCTCATATACCGGCTATTACGGTAAGACCGTTAGAGAACTGAAAACAAGCAATCTTCTGTCAAAGCAGTTTCACATTCATTTATTCATCCAGTCTGTATGAATAATAACTAAATATTTTACTTCCAAATTTCACCGGAAAATAACAGTACACCACACTGTGATATGCTGAATTCTAAAATAAAAGTCTGCCTGAAAAAAAAAATCAGGCCTAAATAAATAAATATAGATAAATATTTCACAACACACCTGAAAATGATAGTACACATTACAGCCTGTTACTGAGTGATATGCTGAATTCCAAAATAAAAGTCTGCCTGAGTAAAAATGGTCTAAATAAATAAATATTTAACTGGCCGATTTCCCATGGAAATGATTGAATGTATAGACAAAACAGCATAAACATGATTTTTGGGGGGGCATTTATTTTGGAATACAACATCAGAATCATGTCCTGAGACGGTGTAGTTGACTATGAGAAGGTGTGCTCTCCATCTGAGGTGGAAATGACCCTTCGCAAAACCCGCCCCCTGTTGCAAATGCCCGACAAGCCATGCGCTCTCACACCACATCATGTTCTTACAGAGTGAAAAATACATCCCAGAGCAAAGAGGACACTGTTTAATATGGCTGTCAACGCGTTGTCAGTTTCATGTTTAATATATCGTAATTTTCTAAAGAAGTTTAAACAATAAATAGCGTATAGCGTCTCTTTAATGTGTCGTGACAGATCGCTGTAGCTCCTTCAAGCGGCTCGTGAACCAACATCTCTTCATACTAGTTCATTTACAGCATCAAATAAACATGAATTGTTTCAAGTGCGGAAAGACGTGAGTACACACAATATTTCAAGTTCAAGTTCACCAACGTTGATCTACTAACTCCTGACTGCTTTGTCAGACAAAACGACGGATTCGGCAGTTATGATTGGTCAGATCGCATGTCAATCAAACTGCGAAGGGTCAATTGGTCTGTGGAATCTAGGACTTTTATTTTTCGGGATTTTCTGAATGAATGGACAAAACAGCAGATAATAAGTATTTTGGGGTACTCTTATTTTGGATTACAACATCACACTATCCTGAAACGTTGAGGTTGACCCTATGAGAAGGTGTACTCTAGGTGAAATTGGTCTGTGGAAACTAGGTCTTTTCTTAGTTTTAGAATGTATGGACAAAACATCATATATATGTATATATATATATATATGAGAGGGTTTCTATTTTGGAATTCAGCAGTAGACAGTCTCAGATTGTGAGGTGTACTTTCATTTTCAGGTGAAATTGGGCTGTGAAATATTTTTTTCCTATTTATTTAGGCCTGTTTTTTATTTTGTAGGGGATTTTACAGTTAAAGACCCAAAAGACCAGATATGATAAATGAAGACCCAGAGTCAAACAAAAATAAATTGAAGAAAATTTTAATAAAGAATAGTTTGCGGTTTCATCAGCAGAAGCAGCTTCAAGTCTCACAAGGAGTTCGTAGGCCGCTCTCTGTCTCCTCCTCTCTCCCTACATTCACATTTCCAGAACAATTACACTCTAAAAGAGTCCACTAACTACGTCATTACTAAGATTCTGATTGGTTTAGAAAACTAGACAAAACTGGTAATTTTCCACACATGGACAGATAGTCAGATCATATCTCCTTCCATCATGATGCTGACGATCAGACCCTGAACTTAGGCACAGAATGTTCTGTTAAGTCAGGACAAGGCGTCGGCAGGTCTCAGAGTCCCAGTTGTCCACTAGTACCCATAAGAGACCTGTACAGAACACTGAGCGCACATACATAGATACCCATGATTCACAGCTTCTTCAAGGCTGAAGTTGATCTGAGCTCTGCAATGAACAGGAAACTTTCCCAAAACATACTGATAAGTTGTACTTTTCTCTCAGTCAGAGGTACAGACAATATACATCAATATTTTCTAGTGTTTGAAAATGAAAAGGAAATTAAAGGCTTTAACGTAAGTTGAAGTTACTCATTCTAAATAATTCAACATTTAGAAAGATAATTTCGTGATAAATCACTCAAATATATATATATATATATGTTGAAGCGGCAGTGGATTCCAGAATCCACCCCTTCAATTTATTCAGGCAGACTTTTATTGGAATTCAGCATATCGTAGTGAGGTGCACTATCATTTTCTGGTGAAATTGGGTAGTAAAATATTATTCATTTATTTATTTTTCATTCAGACGGACTGGCTGAATAAATGAATGTGAAACTGCTTTAACAGAAGATTACTTGTTTTCAGTTCTCTGACGGTCTTACCGTAATAACCGGTATATGAGCGAATTAAGAAATATAGTGGCCTAGATTGACGTGTATTTCGCGGTGGCGGCTGGTTTGGCCGCAGTCAAATACAGTCGAGTGAATAGTGCGCGTGCACTTTAGGCAACGTTATAGACGGGTTTCTTGTAAACAAACAATACTCGCGCGTTCTGGCAAAACCGCTAAAAGGTGTTATGCGAGTCATTTCTGCTGAGAAAAGAGGTGGATACAAATGTCTGGAGTTAACGTTAGCCTACAACATCTGCTCTGCTGAATTATTTCACCATTAATGAACCCCACAACGAAAGTTTTTAAACCGTACTTTAACAGGTGCCTGTGTGACAGACTGGAATTTGTATTTAAAATAAACAAACATTGATAGTTCTATATTCATGCGATTGTGAATCTCTTTATTTGTCTTGTTTGTCATCCTGGTTCATCGGCGTTCTATTAGTTTTGGAACAATAAGGTGCGATCGATTGTTCTTGCCTGCTTGGTAACTAGAGGCGATCAAGAGGGGCGTAACTTCTCCAAATCACACAGAATCACGCGAGATATCAAAAAGAGATGATGCGAGAAGATCTTTTTTTTTCATAAAACTGACATTTAACGTAAGAAAACGAAAAACAAAAACACAGAGATTGGGGATAGAACAGATCTTACATCAAACAAGTTAAAGTATTAAATTTGCAAATTATTATTATTTTTTTCAATAAAAGAGAAGTTTTTATACACTTCTTATTTCTGTTAATTGAAATCAACGAGTCATAAAATATGTCAAGGGCTTTACAGAAGAAATTAAATGAGGGCGTAATAGTCATTAGCTTTATGTATATGAAACTTCCCAAGAAGAAGAATTACCTTTAATGTATTATCAATTAAATCAGTATTACAGTCCAAGAAGACGATCATCGATTCATCCATTTGAACGATTTTCTAGAACGCATCAAAAACCATCACAGAAACCCGCTTCCAAAAGCCTTCTGAATATTTACAACTGCAAGTGCATGAGACACAAATACATGTGTGAGAGCTTCAGGCTCAAAATGACAAAAAGAGCATTGTGGTGAAATGACTTCTTTAGTTATCTCGAGTAAGACCGTTCCTAATGTAAGTTATTACGCTTCATATCCAAGATATTGACACGTTTTGCGAGAAGATCATCAGAGCCTGATGTCACTGATGACGTCACCAGTGCTGCTCTTCCTCTACTTCACTTTCCTTGCTTTTTGAGCTTCACTATCTTCACCTAGTGGTCAGGCATGATCGTATAACAATAACTACAACGCCATTGTCGTCCTATTTTGTTTTTGTCATTTTAAGTATTTTAACTGTGAAACTCTACAGTAAATTTTATTTTTAATGTAAGGGGTTGTTATATTATATGGGTTAATATGTTATTTCATACTAAATGATATTCGAAAGCAGCATAAGCTCATTTTACACTCATTTAATTCATAAAACAGAACATCATCTTCGTTGAGAGGTTGTTTTGGTCACGCGTGTGTCTTTGCGGAACTGATCCTCCTCACAGAAAGCGCGGGATTTCCGTTCCTCATCTTCTGTGAGTGGTGTCACTTTTTTGTCTCCCTCTTTTCAGGTACTAATTCTAATGATAAAATGTTATAATGATGTAAAATCATTATATAATGTTCCGACGTGTGCAGACGTTGTGATATCGGTTGTGTTTTGTTGAAGATTTTGTTTCCGGGGTGCAAGAGCTCAGAGCGCGAGTTTGATTACAGAGGCGCGAGGCACCATGCAGAAAGTGTTTAACGACTGTGTATCTTGTATTTAATGTTTAAATCTGTTACTTTACTGTTAATGGGCTGATTTGCTGAAAATAAACGTGAATATATTGAGAAATGTGAAACGTGAATTAGAGAATTTAAGACATTGGTGCATTTTCAGATGAGGAAGTTCTAACTTCCTTAAAGTGTTGAGATGTTTTGTACAGGATATTTCTAAACTGCTGTATAATACGTATTATTAATTGATGTATTATTGTTTATAAAGGATTAAAGATGCTATGTAATTAACAGCTTATGTTACCAATATGTGTGAAATGAAGAGAGATGGACATTGATGCTGTTTTGCCAAGTTTATTGTCAGTTGTTATGAAAACCATTACACAAAGTTTGCAGTGGGGAAACTTCTGACATGTTTACCCTAAATATCCAACAGTGCATCTGTGAAGTGTTTTGCTCAAGGGCACTAAGAGGGTTTTGAATGTACACCAGGTTGGACTTGAATCAGGATACTCCACCAGCTGTTGTTAAGCTTTTGTTCTCATGTCGTTGTGTAGGAGCCAGCATGAAGAAGAAACTGCTTGTGGATGTGGACTGTGGTGTGGATGATGCTCAGGCTCTCATGATGGCTTTGGCAGTGCCGAGCGTGGAGATCCTGGGCATCACTTGCGTTCAGGGCAACACTTCAGTAGAAAATGTCTGCAAGAATGTCCTGCGTGTCCTGAAAGTGTGTAAGCGTCTGGAGGTGAGAGATCCTGGGAAAGTGGTCTGCACATATCACAATTAGACATTTTTACATGTATTGTTCATTATATGACCTGGAAAAAGTATTCAAAGTCATCATGAAATGGAACTTGCGATAGTCTTCTGAGCACGGTTGCGAAGTCTGCGTAACGAAACTCATCCATTGGCTAATCAAAAGTAGCCCATTGACCATATCCCAAATATAACAACTCAAAATATGTCACTCCCATACCTAAAATGCATATTTTACAGTCGCTGTTATAATTAAAAACCACTTTACTATATCACTGTGATCCTTGGAGGAGAGGAGTTACTTGTCTTTTTTAATCAAACATAATGCGTTGAGAGCAAAAATAATTATATTGTAATTACAAAATAAAAGATTGCAAATAAAAAGTGTTCTTGAAGCTGTTTTAATTACAAAAATAAATCGCAAAGCTATTTGCAATGTGAGTACATTTTTCTTTTTTCATCACGCACGCATAAATGCATGAGCCGTTTCTGGAGTGCTCAGTTTTTCTCAGCCACGTTCAACGCTAAATATGACCGTGGCTGATGACAAATCCCTATAATAGCTTAACAAAAGTTTGATTATATTTCACTGTACCAACCTTTTATGAACTCTACACAGGTGACAGTATACAGCTGCTATGTTGCACTTTCTGCCCATTTGGCGCAGGCTTTCTTGGTCGTCCTTAATGTACATTTCTCATATTAACATTCTTTATTTTTATAATACCCCCAAATCACACACACACACAAACACATAGAAACAATATATTGTTGTAATCGTCTGTTTATTAGCTTAATGTTTCATAACAAACGCAGTGAGGACTCTGACAGTGTGTCGACAGACAAGACAGAGCAGGTTACTTTTGATATGAAGCAGTTTCATATTTAGAATATTGTAATTTTCTGAACAATAAATAGCGTTTAGTGTCTCTTTAATGTGTCGTGACAGATCGCTGTAGCTCCTTCAAGCGGCTCATGAACGAACATCTCTTCATGCTAGTTCATTTATAGTACCAAACAAACACATTGAATTCGCGTGTCTTTTGACATCTTTACTACATGAGCAAACAAAGGCTGCCCATCTCACTCATTGACAGCAAACTGATTCTTCCATTCTTCTTACTTTTGCTTCTTATGCAATGACTCTTCTTGTTTGCAACGTGTTCCTTCATTGGTATGTTCCTCATTTCATTTCTTCCTCTAATAACAAATTCGCCCATTTTGATCCATAAATTTACAAAAATAATGGCTACTATTGGAATTCTGCTAGTGCACATGTTTGAAAGTGTTCATTAACTGTCTGAAAATAATATATGATCGCCAAATGATTTTATACGACAAAAACATTAGAGTTCAAACCTATATTCTGGAATTTATTTTTTAAATGTGGTCTGCATATTGTGGGTCGAGTTTGCATTCGTAACGGACTGCGGGTTCAGAACCACTGCTCTGCATCAACAACATCACCATAAATGACACCTCCTAAAGTTTGCAGATGATACTACACTCATTGGTCTCATCCAGGGCGGTGACGAGTCTGCTTACTGACAGGAGGTTTAAGAGCTGGCTGTCTGGTGCAGTTATAACAACCTGGAGCTTAACATGCTCAAAACAGTGGAGGTGATTGTGGATTTCAGGAAAAACACCCCAGCATTATTCCCAGTCAACATCATGGACAGCACTGTGGCAACAAGTGGAGTCATTCAGGTTCCTAGGCACCACTATTTCTCAGGACCTGAAGTGGGAGTTTGACTCCATTGTCAAAAAGGCCCAGCAGAGACTACTTCCTTCGCCAGCTAAGTTCAACCTGTCACAGGAGCTGCTGATACAGTTCTGCTCTGCAGTCATTAAATCTGTCCCCTGCAGTTCTATAACTGCCTGGTTCAGCTCAGACACCAAATCAAAAACCACCAAAGATTACAGCGGATACAAATAGTCTGAACTGCTGATCAAATCACTGGTACAACTTTACCCACTCTCCAAGAACTGTACTCCCCCAGAGAGTAATTTTAATAATTCTTTACATTTTATATTGCACTCTTCTGGGTACTCAAAGCGCTTTACATATGGAAGCAGAAATCTCCTCAACCACCACCAGTGTGCAGCATCCACCTGGATGGATTATTACGCCAGAACACCAGCCACACACCAGCTTATTGGTGGAGAGGAGAGCGAGTGATGACGCCAATCAGTATATGGGGATGATTAGGAGGCCATGATGGTCAATGGGCAAATTTGACCAGGATGTCGGGGTTACACCCCTACTCTTTTCGAAAGACTTGGGATTTTTAATGAACACAGAGAGTCAGGACCTCCGATCCATCTCATAAAGGAACAGTTAATGCCCCCACTTGGCAATAAACATGTGCAATACACAACACTTTACACATTTATTTAACACGCCATACTTCTTATTTACATTTCCTTGCATTTGTACATAACATACCTGTACATGTATAATCTGACTATTTTTGTATATTGTGTATTTTTTTCATTTTTTGTTCATTGTTAGTTTCTGTTTATTTATTCAGTTTATTATTATTATCTGTGTCTTATCACTGTCATTCTGTTTGTGCTGTGGAAACTTCTGTCACCAAAACAAATTCCTTGTATGTGTAAACATACCTGGCAATAAAGCTCTTCCTGATTCTGATACTAGCTCAGTGTGGTCAGTTGTTTATAGGGGTGTGACGAGACCCCTATCCCACGAGACGAGACACGAGATTGGGTTCACGAGACAAGATTTTCCCAGTCACTATTGATTGTGTGGCTGTAACTGTTAAATAGCTCTGTGTACAACGAGAAGTCCAACCGTTGGCAGTAATAGCGATGCTTTCTGTCTCTTTAGGGGTCGTTCACATATCACGCCTAAAAAAGCGTGTAAAGCCGCGTCGCTTCCTCCTTCTTTTGCAGGCGTTCGGGAGCTCACGCTTCTGTAGCGTCTGTCGTTGCTATGCAACCGTGAACTGTGCTCTCCACAACCATGAGGAAGTTTCAGCAAGGGATAAATTGATTTTTAGCCCTTGCTTTAGCTTTACTACTAGATATATTTATGGAGATGAGATATAACAACCCCCCTGTACAGCTATGATCAGCTGTTCGGCTGAGATTTCCATGTTTTGTTACGGAAAGGTCGAAGATGATCGGTTGGTTCTTGTCACATGACCTGCGGTTTTCATGTTTTTATCTCACCGCGGCACAGGCGCGGCAGGAAAAAACAAGCGCTGCGCGTCGCTTCCATTTTGCGCAAATGAAAATGCGCGCGATATCTAAGAGTCTGTACAACCTTGGCCGAGGTGTACGGCATAGTTTTCTTACAATGTTTACATATTGTTTGTGTCTTCTGTGTTATTCTTTCGCCGTTTATTATTTCTACTGGAAAACCAAAATTTTTCCACACAAACGATTTGAAAGTGGCGTGGGCATCTTCAATAATAATTTCACCCTCACACTGATAGCATGACGAGACAACTTTTCACCTTGACGAGAAATCTCGTCACGTTTTTGTCTCGCGAGATCTCGTGGTACGAGATCTCGTCACACCCCTAGTTGTTTATTTAGCAAATGTCATACTTCTTGATGCAGAAGTTTTTTTTGTTGTTGTTCAATGTTTGCATAACTGATAACTTGCAAAAATGTGTAAACAATTCTGAAGAACAGTCGGCAGTTTAACTACTCAGTACTAGCAAGGCACTCATGAAAAACTATCACGAATAAAAACAAAACAATCGTGGATCATCTAATGACACACAGCATAAAGAATCAAGCGTGAACAATTTCTCAATTACCGATAAGAGAAATATACAGCAGACTTGCCTCTGTTCATTGTCAGTTTGTCAGCATCCCTCCACCCCATCTCCGCACTTCTAGTGAAGTTATTAAACGTAATTTCGGGAGGAGTAAGCACATGTACCAATTAATACCAAGGTATAAAACCAGCATCTTGCCTCCTTCCTGTTGTTAGTTCTTTCGGCATTTGGCTCGCCCAAACTTGCATCATGGCTGACTTCCAGGAAATCGAACTATTTCCCTCTGACGACGAACTTTCAAATGTGCCAGAAACACCTTCACGTTCTTCCCCAAACAGGTTGGATCCTCCTTCCCTTCACTTTTCACCTGTTGATTGCCCAGGTTCCAGGTCTCACCACTCCACAAACCAGCTCAACACACCTCGCTCTAGAAGAACTCTTTCTCCTCCTCCTTCTAGATCATCTTGGGACTCATCCGTTCCTCGCCGTGATGCATCTCGTTATTCATCATCATCATCATCATTCTCTTCAGCAGCAAACCCTTCGGGAGGGATCCTGTTGAGAAATGGTCCGTCAACCCACTCAGGCAAGCGTTATCTAATGCAGATATCCATTTCTGCATCAAAATGTGAGGCTACTTTTGCAAATGGCACCCCTTCCCCCCACCCCCCCTTCTTCCATTTATTTCTCCTTTGCTATCGCAGCAGACCCAACCATGAGGCTGCCTCCGCAATTGGTCAGATTTTAGCAGAAATTCAGAGCATTAGCCCTGGAGGTGGACCCAGACCCAACCCCAGTACCTCTCTATTCAGATTTAATATTCCTGTAACTCACCCACTCAAACATCTCCACACCTTATCTCTGGATTCAATATTCCATGCCATCTTACCAAGAACACTACAATCCTACTGCACCGCTTGGAGAGCTTTCAAACAGTTCCATTCCTTCTACAACCAGCCGTTTCCCAACTTTTCCCTCCTTTCAGTTTCTTCATTCCTCTCATATCTCAACCAGATTAAGTCCACCCAACCCAGTACCATCAAGGTCTATATTAGTGGCATTCAGTTTTTCTTTAAATTATTCTTTGGCCATCCATGTCCTGCTATAACAAACCCTCAGATCACACTTCTTATCAAAGGTATTCAAAAAACCAACCCCACTTGCCCAGATTCCAGGCAACCTCAAACCATTGATCTTTTAGCTAAGTGCCTGACCTTCCTCCGTTCTGGTCACATGCCCCCAGATACAGCAAGAACTCTGGATGCTATGTTTACCCTGGCTTTTTTCGGATTCCTCAGAGTTTCTGAAATCAGCCAATTCTAAATTCAACCCAGCCATCCACCCAACCTGCTCCGACCTCCAAGTTTTAGACGAGGACACCATCCGTTTCTTCATCAAATGTAACAAAATTAAAAAATGGCCACTTCTTCCACATCTTCAATCTTCTGACACCTATCCAGCCATATCAATCCCTTTCCTCCTTCCTTGCACACAGGAAGGTTCAGATCTCCTCTCTGCTTGACCCGATTTTCATTGATGAGAACAACCTTCCAGTCACCAGGCACTGGTTCCATAAAAAGCTTAAACAAATCCTCACCCAATCTGGCATCCAAGCTCACTTGTATTCATCTCACTCCTTCCGCATCAGAGCAGCCACCGCTAGACTTTTAAATCAAACTACTGGGTCGGTGGTCCTCAGATGCCTTTCAGTCTTTCATTTGTTCCGACCTCAGCCTCATCAAACAAGCCCATCTAATTCTAGCTTCTCTTTAAGATCACTGCCTCACGGAACTCAATTCAACCCATGCCTGCAATTTGATACGGCCGCTGCAGTGCTTCGCTTAACTTGAAACTGCCGCTGCAGTGCTCAGCCCATTTTGAGACTGCCGCTGAAGTGCTACACTTGATACTACCGCTGCAGTGCTTTTCTTAACTTGATACTGCTGCCGCAGTGCTTCACTTGAAACTGCCGCTGCAATGCTCTGCCCAATTTGTGACTGCCGCTGCAGTGCTTAACTTGATGCTGCTGCAGTGCTCAGCCCATTTTGAGACTACCGCTGCAGTGCTTCACTTGATACTACCGCTGTAGTGCTTCTCTTAACTTGATACTGCTGCCGCAGTGCTTCACTTGAAACTGCCGCTGCAGTGCTTCACTTTATACTGCTGCTGTGGTGCTCTGCCCAATTTGAGACTGCTGCTGCAGTGCTTAACTTGATACTGCTGCTGCAGTGCTCAGCACATTTTGAGACTACCGCTGCAGTGCTTCACTCAATACTTCCGCTGTAGTGCTTCTCCTAACTTGATACTGCTGCCGCAGTGCTTCACTTGATACTGCTGCTGCAGTGCTCAGCCCATTTTGAGACTACCGCTGCTGTGCTTCACTTAATACTTCCGCTGTAGTGCTTCTCCTAACTTGATACTGCTGCCGCAGTGCTTCACTTGATACTGCTGCTGCAGTGCTCTGCCCAATTTGAGACTGCTGCTGCAGTGCTTAACTTGATACTGCTGCTGCAGTGCTCAGCCCATTTTGAGACTACCCGTTGCAGTGCTTCACTTGATACTACCGCTGCAGTGCTTTGCTTAATTTGACACTGCCGCCGCAGTGCTTCACTTGAAACTGCCGCTGCAGTTCTTTGCTTAATTTGACACTGCAGTGCTTTGCTTAATTTGACACTGCCGCTGCAGTGCTTTTCTTAACTTGATACTGCCGCTGCAGTGCTTTCTTAACTTGATACTGCTGCTGCAGTGCTTTCTTAACTTGATACTGCTGCTGCAGTGCTTTGCTTCATTTGATACTACCGCTGCAGTGCTTTGCTTCATTTGACACTGCTGCTGCAGTGCTTTTCTTAACTTGATACTGCTGCTGCAGTGCTTTCTTAACTTGATACTGCTGCTGCAGTGCTTACTTAAATTGATACTGCTGCTGCAGTGCTTTGCTTCATTTGATACTGCTGCTGCAGTGCTTTGCTTCATTTGATACTGCTGCTGCAGTGCTTTTCTTAACTTGATACTGCTGCTGCAGTGCTTTGCTTCATTTGATACTGCTGCTGCAGTGCTTTGCTTCATTTGATACTGCTGCTGCAGTGCTTTTCTTAACTTGATACTGCTGCTGCAGTGCTTTGCTTCATTTGATACTGCTGCTGCAGTGCTTTTCTTAACTTGATACTGCTGCTGCAGTGCTTTGCTTCATTTGATACTGCTGCTGCAGTGCTTTGCTTCATTTGATACTACCGCTGCAGTGCTTTGCTTCATTTGATACTGCCGCTGCAGTGTGCCGCCTAACTTGATACTGCCGCTGCACTTGATCCCTTCAGCCAAAATTCCAAGCTCAGTAGCCCTTCCCCCAGACAGCCCACAAAATACACAGACCCTTTACTCTACTTATAGATAAGTGTGAACTCATGAATGATAATAATAATAATAATAATCTTTAAAGACTGGAATGGTTATGGAAATTCATTGGTCAAAATATATGTGCCTAAAAAATGTAGGCCCATCAATTTTTTTTTTTCCTTAAAAAATAGGGCATTTCTGTCAGCTCTCAGCAGGAAAAATCCTGGTAAAACAATGTAAAGTATCCATTTTACATTATCTAATTCAGATTATTACAGAAATCAGAAATATTACATTGTGATTTGTTTTTTCAGATTTGGTGGAAATGGATTTCTGGTAACACTTTACAATAAAGTTCATTACTAATAATGAAATGCACTTCTACAGCATTTATTAATGTTTGTTAATGTTAATTTCAACATTTAACTAATACGTTTTTAAAATCTTGTTAACATTAGTTAATGCACTGTAAACTAACATGAACAAACAATGAACAACTGTATTTTCATTAACTAACGTTAACGAAGATTAGTAAATACAGTAACAAATGTGTTGCTCATGGTTAGTTCATGTTAGTTAATACATTAACTAATATTTTTAACCTTTTTGTAAAGTGTTACCGCATTTCTTTATGTTCAGTATTATATATTCTGTTATAATTTTAGCTGTTTGCATAGAGTAATTAACTCCCTGAATAACTTTTCTTACTGCTAAGTAATGTATTGTTGTCCAGCACATGACAGCCGTTACAGCATAATCAGAAAAATTTATTGTGTCTCTGAATTGCTAGATTCCTGTATTTCTTGGAGCGACTAAATCCCTCTTGGCGCAAACGGTTGGTTCTGGAGATTATTACGGCAAAGATGGTCTCGGAGACGCCCCAGACCCTGACGCTCCTGGTCTGGAACTTGCCCAGAAAGAGGACGCCGTGACAGCCATGATACGAATAGTCAATGCGAATCCTGGAGAGGTGTGTATGATTATACAGTAGCAAATATTGATTACATAATTGAATATTGATTAAGGGAAATAACAAGCATTTCAAGTATTTCACCATGTGTTGTTCCTGCTTCTCTAAGGTGTCTTTAGTGGCCACGGCTCCACTGACGAATGTGGCTTTGGCTGTGAAACTGGACCCCTCATTTCCCCAGAAACTCAAAGGCCTTTACATTATGGGTGGCAACACAGACTGTGAGTCCCTAAAACTTACTGTACACTTACTGTTTTATCAGAATAGGACAGGGCAATATTTCCAATATTAGAGCCGTTATTAAACTTCACTGAAATAAATGAAACATGTGACCGCTCTGATGAACTGGATCAAAGTACATCTCTACAGTTGATGGCTTCTCTCTATTAAATCTAAATGGTCAATTAAACTGATTTACTGATTACGAATATCAAGGCATTTAAACCACGTAAAAGCACAAATAGAAACACAGAGATAAACACTACCAATCAAAAGTTTGTAATAATTAAGATGTTTTTGTAATACTGTTCAGTAAAAACAGTAATATTGTGAACTATGATTGTTTTTCGTTTTGATTTTAAAATATAATGTATTCCTGTGATGCAAAGCTGAATTTTCAGCATCATTACTATCATTCTAATCATTCTAAATCATTCTAACATGTTGATTTGGTGCTACATTATTATTAATGTTTCTAATTGTTATCAATGTTGAAAACAGTTGTGCCTGTTCTTTGTCTTAATTCTTCCAAATTTTTGACCAGTAGTCATGGATATTTTTCGAAAGGATAATTTTATTAATTTTATGCAATGCCATGCAATATTGCCCTAAACCAGAATCATGTGTACCTTAAATTATCTGATCTGTATTGCTGGTGTCTTCTATATTAATATTTTTCATGCAGTTTAACCAAGTTAGAAAAATAACCATTTCTCTTTAGCTCGTGGGAACATAACTGTGTGTGGAGAGTACAACTTTGCAGCTGATCCTGAAGCAGCTTATATTGTCCTGAATGAATTCATTTGCCCCACTTATATTGCAACCTGGGAGTTCAGCTGTCGCAGTCAATTACGCTGGGTGAGATCCTCATGTCTCTAAAAATACAATAATCCATATAGATTGTGTATAATGTAAATAGATTCCGGATATACAATATACAATCTATAAACGCCAACAGTTATATATCATATAATATTTGTGTGTGACTGTTTCAGGAGTTCTGTGACCGTTGGCTGGCCCAGGACACAGATAAGGCTCGCTTTATGAAGCAGATCTTTAAGAAGATCATGGATTCCAGCAAGAAGCCTGAGACGGAGCTGAAAGAGGGAGAGGGATTCATCTCCTGCGACTCTTATGCCATGGCAGCAGCCATAGAAGACGAATTTATTATTGAAACCGAACAAAAAGCGGTCACTGTGGAGCTTGCAGGGAACTACTGCCGGGGAATGATGGTTGTAGATCACCTCGACCTTCTGAAGAAGACTCACAAAGTCCACATCTTGAAGAAAGTCAACTTGAAGAAGTTTAAATCGCTCATGATGAATGCTTTGAAATAAATGTTCATTAGCAGCCATGTCTATAATGGCATCATGTTGTTACCATGTTATTTTTATAAAACTTTTTGTGGACAATTGTTGTTGTTTTTTTACTGACTTTGTCATTTTTATAAAGAAACTACTAATGCTCTGAATATTGTACAGAACATTTTATTTGATAAATTCTGACGTTGGTGCACTCATAAGCATCATGGGTTAAGGCCTATTTTCCACAAGAGAAATTTGCTTAAAAAGCAGAATATTTACAAGTTTGAGAGCTTTTTCTTCATACATAACACATAGTGTTATTCAGTCTCCCTTTCTGCCTCTGAATCTAGATCGGGTGTCCAGCTGTAATTAAAAGAGGAAAGCGATTTAATGTACAATAAAAGACATCTCACCATGTTAGCATGTGCGCTTGGCTGTAGTTTTCCTGGATTAAAACCGCTATTAAAAAAAAAAAAAAATCTAATTGGTTTGAAGGCAGTGGCGCACAGGACCACAGTAACTTAAACCACAGTTTTTAAAAAAATAAAATAATCTTATTGTGGCAGTGCCACATAGGGATTTTGTAGTTAACTAAAACATAATAAAATGTAAAAAAAAAAAAAAAATTCTGAAAAAAAAAGAAAAACGTCTCAGCAGCAGATGTACTGACCATGGATCTCTTGCACTCAAAGAAAGCCACCTGCAAGCCTTTACAATGTCCTTCCTTCAGACACTCACTGGGCTTCTTACCTTCCTGTGGACAAAACAGAGCAGAGACCAGCACAGACTTAAACATTTTCAAACAGTGTTTCATTAAAAACATTCACTCAAACCAATAATTCAATTATTTAAACCATATATTGTGAAAGTGGTATAGTTTCCATGTTTTAAATCGTGATTATATATATATAATCGTGTCCCCCATCATAACAGCAATGGTCCATAATATGAACAAAAGAAGCAAACTCATGACAGATGAGTGTTGCTGTGCTGATGTTACCTTCACTACACAGTCATGCTGAAGGAGACAGGCTTTGAAATCTTCTCTTACTCCAGCGCAGGCGCGGCCATCTTCCTCTTTATCTTCGTAATATTTGGGCATTCTGTTGAGCTTTCATCCGAGAGAGTTTAAGCGAAATATGAACTGATAAATGTGATAAGAAAAACAAAACGAGCTACACATAAGTCAGATGTGAGATTATTATGAAAGCGGCCATGTTAAATATGACGTATGTGCGACAGTGGACCGGAAGTGCATTGTGGGAATTGTAGTTCGTAAATGTTTCCTTTGTTCGCGCTTACGAATCTCAGCGCAGCTCCAAGCATTTTATTGAAAGTAACATTGAATGATGCCATTTTACACCGTCATGGATTTAAATTATTAATGGAAACGTTAGATTTATTAAGAATTTGACTGTCCTGTAGAAGTGAAGTATTTGCGTGAACCAGAAGATGGCGCTAAAATAATGATTTTTGCCCCAAATTATTTACACAAAGAAACATGCATTTCATTGCTTTATATTAACTATCAACACAAGTTATTTCAAAGAAATTTGGCACAAGCACACTTTTCCAGCAAAATGTTTCACTATATTATATATATATATATATATATATATATATATATATATATATATATATATGGGGTTTAAAGGGTTAGTTCACCCAAAAATGGAAATTCTGGAAATCCGATGGCTCGGTGATTCCTCTATTGTCAGCAAGACAATTAACACTTTCAGATGCACAGAAAGATACTAAGACATATTTATAACCGTTCATATGAGTACAGTGGTTCACCCTTAATATTATAAAGCGACGAGAATATTTTCTGTACGCCAAAAAAAAAAAAAAAAATTAACTTTATTCAACATTCTAGTGATGGCCGTTTTAAAACACTGTTTCGAAATGTATAAATCTTTTTTTTTTTCGAATTACGGATCATATAAACTGCCAAAATCACGTGGACCTTTGAAATTTCGAAACACTTATGACGTAATGAAGCTCGTTTACTGAAATCACGTGATATTGGTGCTCCAAATCACTGACTCCAAACAAAGGATTTGTAAAGCTTCGAAGCAGTGTTTTGAAATCCGCCATCACTAGATATTGTTGAAAAGTCATAATTTAGTTTTTTTGGCGCACAGAAAGTATTCTCGTTGCTTTATAATACTGAGGTTGAACCACTGTACTCACATGAACTGTTTTAAATGTTTTTAGTATCTTTCTGGGCATTGAAAGTGTTAATTGTCTTGCTGTCAATAGAGACTCACTGAGCCATCGGATCTCATCAAAAAAGACGAAATGAGGGTGAGTAATTAATGACAGAATTTTCATTTTTGGGTGAACTTACCCTTTAACGACAAAAGAGTTTGGACAATTTCTTATGTGCAAATGTAGAGGAACATTTTTTAATAGTTAGTCCTGGGGGATTTTAAGTCACTGAAAAAATGGCTCACAAAATTAGTTCTAGCATATATTTTACTATCTAAAGCAATGAACATTCACAGATTTTAAGTGTGATATTGTGAGGACACTGTGCATGATATTTATTATAATACAATTTTAAGAAAATATTGTTTAGGCCCTAAAAAGGCCATAAATCATACATAGGCTACAAAACTTAATGTCACAGCATAACATACCTTTTTAAAACACGAAAACATCACTCACAGTTGCATGGTTAAATGTGTAAGATGCAATGAGGGGACACTATAGATGCAGGAAATGAAGCATTTCAAGACTGGTTAATTTTGGGAGAGTTTATTCAAATCAATGTCAGAGCTGGAGAAAGACAGATGAAGGCACATGAAGTCTACAATGCACCACACAAGAGGAGCATGTTTCATGTCCGATTCGTATCAATGCAAGACCGAAGGGTGGATTTCAAGATGGACATCGCCTCATGAGAGAGGGCAAGAGATAAAAATCCATGTTTCAGTGCTAAAACAAGTGTGGAAACAGATCACAGAGCGCAAATCTGCAGCAATAAAAAAGGCAGCAATATGGCAAAACACTGAAAATCACTCCATTGTGTTTTCACTTGTCCATTCCCTCACATCACGTGAGCATGTAAAGAAGCCGGGTGATACAGTGCTCTACACCAGACCAAGGATTTACCTCAGCCTCCCCTCTCAGGAGAGATCATAAACAAGCTGTAAACAAATGCTATGACAGTACATTGGCTTTCTATTACAAAACACATTTCTCAAGTACTGCAATTCACATGCAGCTCCAAGTAGTCACAAAAATGAGGGTGTATGTATCTAAAAAGGATATGCTCTGAAACTTGAAGCATCAGGGATTATACAATGACACATTATGTCAGGCTGAACTAAAACGTACATATTTTTAAAAGATATATACAATCACATGAGATGAGAGCACTTCGGAAATCTGTACAGCAGTTACCTCACCATCAAGTCTCTATGCCAGGAGCTACAAGCAAAATAAAGAAGGAACCGTAGGTTTATAATGTAAGAAATGCAGGTGTTATGTTGCGGTTCCATTATAAATCTACGGTTCTGGTAATGTTTTGCTTCAGAACAGGCCCACACAGAATCTGCACCAGCAGAACTCCATCATTCATAAAGTTCTACACGTTTTTACATATCGTGGCTTAATTGATTGTTACGGAGCCCTGGAGTGGACGTGGTGGTGGGGAAAACATGCGACGGGAGGAACAATTATGTTTCAATGCTTTTGCGTTAGTTCGTTTGAAATTACATTTCAAAAGTATTGCGTTCCCCGAGAAACTTTGCATTGGCTCGCAAAACGTTTGCATTCTCACAAAAGTATTGCGTTCTCCTGAGAAACTTTGCATTGGCTCGCAAAAGCGCCGAATTATAGTTTTTCCTCCCACTTTATATTATGTCAATCACAAACGTTTGCGTTCCCCTGACACACGTCGCATTCAATTGCAAAATTATTGCGTTCCCCTGATAAACTTTTCATTTGCTCGAAAAAAAAAAAAAGAACCCAAATATACTTTTTCTCCTTCTTCATCTCAAAACCTTTGCGTTCCCCGAGAAACTTTGCATTTGCTCGCATAAGCACTGAAATGTATAGTTTTCTCCCGCCTCACATTAGTTCACCGCAGCAAGTTTCTCTGGGAAAATGCACACATTTTGCGAGGGAACGCAAAAGCGTCGTTTTTCAGTGCTTCAAAATACAACCTCATTTTCCACATCGCCATGTCCCTTTAGGGGCTCCGTATATTGTGCTTTCAGCTTCCAATACCCCCTCAGCTTCATTAATCATATTTTACCACAGAAAAAAAAAAACCCCTGCAGATTCCATCTGGACTTAATCATGACTCACTGAACATTCAGATACTCGTGATACAGCATAGAAAAGAACACTTTCTGACTGACATGATGAAAGCGGATTATTTAAGATGGAAAATGCTCAATGAACAAATGAAAACATGAAAGTTTCTGGAACATAAATATGGACATGTCATGCTCTTAACTTAAACATCCCACTTAAATCAAGTATTTAACAAATTGTCCTATTGTATGATGCAAGCGTTTTGGCAGGGCGCAAGGCAGTCCTTTCCCAGGCCCCCGAGGGACGCTGGATGTTAAGGCACAGAGGTGGGCGGCCCTGCACCCCTCTGAACTACACAAAGATACAAACATCGACCATTTTCACTCGACTTCAAGCCACAATAAATTCTCTGCCATGTCATAAACTTCCAAGGAATATAAAAGCATTTACTTCTTGTACAAATTAAAAGATTTATTTCAAATAAATTAATTCACCTTCATAGATCGTCATAATAATAATAATAAGAAGAAGAAGAACAACAGCGATTAAAAACCTTCAGATTGAAAGCCACGACTGATTGGTTGACAAGAAACTGACACAAAGGAAAATCCACTCCTGTTGAACAGGTAGAGGCCTAAGATATGCTGTTCGTTTTAAGAAATATGTTTTTTAGATTTTGGCAAAGTAGTCAATAAAATAATAAACTTTTCAAAATGTTCATAACAGAGTGCCAACATCAACAACCTAAAACAAAAACCTAAAAAAAAAAGACTCCAAAGTAAAATCATTTGACATTTCTGTCGTCCTACTCGTTCATCTCTCAGCCGTGGTCACCTGACCCAGGGTTCGAGGTCAGTTACAGTCCGTGACGGCAGAGCACGGAGGACATTCTTCATCAGTAGGGGGACATCAACTTATTCTCCAGCATTGGTGCAGCCTTGAATCCTGAACTTCAAACCTTCACGACAGCAATGATTGCAATTCTTCACGACACAAATCTAGTGTCTGGAAACGTTCTGTCAAAAAGTGTCTTTTTCTGTACAGTAGTAGTCACATTCAGACAACAGAATTCAGGGAAGAGTAAAAGAAAAACAAAGTCTGACGACAGAAGGGAAAGCCAAGTAGAAGAGCAGAGAGTGACGAAGCTACCAGAGGAAGACGAAGTGACAAAAAAATGTAAGGAAAATGTAAAGTTTAAGAAGTGAAGAACATAAAGCGAAGGTTCCTCTGATAACGTCGCCGTCACTCTTGAAGCGCTGTAGATGCGAGCAGCACGTCCCTGTCGAGATGACCAGAGGGCCTCAACCACTGGACACATTCAGGTGGTTATCCAGGTATCCTCTTGATATGGATCTGATAAGAGACATCAATGAAGACATCAGAAACCAGATCTATATCATCATCTATGCAAACCCAAAAGCATGATTTTGGACACGCAAGATTTCTTTGTGGGCAGGGCTACCCAAACCATGTCAAAAACAAACCAGAAGTCCATTATGTGCATCAAACGTCATAACGTGCGAGACAGTGTTGACTGTTACGGCTGGTTAGGACAAAAATACATAACATGGAGCTGATGTATGGCTTGATGCTTTCTCAATTTTTCAGTTACTTTAAAGGGTAAATGTAGCAATAACATGGTAATATCCAAAATTTTGATCAAAACATCTCATTAATGACAAAAATGTCAGAAAATATTAAGTTTCAATTACGTTTTATAAGCTTAAGATTATTATAAGCATAATACAGTTATTTATGCAGGAGATTCAATCAACAACTAGTTTATATAACAAATAATCATGTGGTATTGACAGTTTATGGATAACTGGATTAAATACTTTACAAATTAAAAGGTATTTATTTATTTTGGTATTTAAAAAAAGTATTTATTATGCGTTTCTTTTATTTACAAGGTTTTCCTTTTCGGTTTTATTTCCTGAAAGTGACAAAGCAAAAGATAAGATTATTAAGATTAAATATATTATTTATATCAATGCAAAAAGAGTATCACATTATGCAACACCTGAATAATAAATTAAACAAAATGCAAACAACAACAGTAATAATAAAGCAAAATCTCTACTAGCATATCCTATGATACTGCCCAACCCTAGACCGGTCTAAAGCAAAGGCCGCAAACAGACCTCGCTAATAATAGCCCACACGGCGGAGTCCTTCTGAACCGTCAGACGTACGGCCACCACAGGGTTAAAGGCGGACTCGACCGTCCCCTCTGCCACTCCTTTCTCAAACTGAGCTAAAGAGAGAAAGATGAAGAAAAAAATATTGTACCTTTAAAAGGGGTGACCATGCAAGATTGTAAAATTGCATTTAGCAGACACTTATAGGTGACTTACAAATAATCCATTTGAATAAGAGAACAACACAATACCATGTAAACTAGAGAGCAGCACAGAAGGGTTTGTGGTTTAGTTAATGGAAGAGGCGTGTCTCCAACGGTTTCCTGAACGTTGTAATGGTGTAATACTTATATATATATATATATATATATATATATATATATATATATATATATATTTATATATATATATATATATATATATATATATATATATATATATATATATATATACACACACACACACACATAAATAATGATATATAAATAATGATCAAGCTCAAGCACTATTGGGATTAATACTGAATATTATTAATATTGACTCATCTTTCCAAAAAAAATATTACTTTTATTTATTAAGGATGCATTAAATTAAGACATTTATAATGTTACCAGAGATTTGTATTTCAAATAAATGCTGTTCTTTTGAACTTACTGTGCAAAGAATCCAGAAAAAAATGATCAGTTTCCACAAAAATCGAAATAATATTTATTATTAAATAGTAATAATATTACACAATATTACCATTTTAATGTAGATTTGATCAAATAAATGCAGCCCTTGGAAAAAAAAAATCTTGTATGGTAGCTATCAAGTGTTCAAGTGTTAGTATTTGCCAATCATTTTTGTGATTATGAGTTTAAATTCAAAGACTTTAGGGTCACATGATCTAAGAACATATATCAAATAATTAAAAAAAACATTATAACTCAAAATGAGTTTGTTGAAAAGTGAAATGTACAGAGCATATGCTGAATAACTTCTCGTAAAAAATATTAATAAAAAAACAACAGGTCCCCCACATTTATTTAGTGTGTAATGTTGCTTTTTCAGTATGAAAAAAGTCTGCAAAGTTGCAAAGTCACTTCAAAAGGGAGTTATTCTCTAAAGACTACAATCGAGATGTTTCAGGGAACAGTGCTTACTGATATAGTTTTCTTCCAGGAACAAACACGTTCATTAAAATATTTTATGCCAATGACATATGCAAAATAAAAGGGGCGTGGCCTGGATAAATTGCATTCGTAGTATGTTGAAACTCGTGGTTACAGTAAGCGGCCGTAACATTTCCGAAACTAATTAAAACACACTGGTCCAGCCGACCAATCAGAGCACAATATGCTTTTCGGAAGGAGGGGCTTCATAGAGACGGCAACTGAACAGAGCATTACAGAAAAACTGGGAAGAGAGGTGCTGCAACAACAAAATATGTAAAAAAGCATGAAAAACTATACTAGTTTGATCCAAAAACAAAATCAAGTCTTTGGAATAGTTTCCCTTTAAAAAGTCAATGGCCTCCCATATTTGCAAGCAAAGCACATTTATTTGCTTCAAGTGCAAAACTGCTGATTTGAGGAGGCATGCAATAACTCACCAAGTTTATAGAACCGATCCTCTGTTCGTTTGTATTTCTCTTTGGTCTTCAATTCAGCGTCCTGCAAGAGATAACATCCTCATTTAGATGCACTTAAAGTGAAGAGCCTGTGTGCAAGGAACAAGCATTACGCAAACAACGTTAGACAACTGTGGGAGTAATGTTTGTATACTGCGATAAAATAATAAGGAAAACCAAGCTCAAAATTTTACATAAACACCAGCCTCATTTATTCAAGGAAAGTCTTCAAGAACGAGCATCAAAGCCCGTCGAAGGCTTTTTAAGCTCTGTATCACAGCAGGATGGCAGTAACCGGCCTCATTACCGCGGAAGCGCAACCTGCGATTGACTAAAATTAGCCCTGTTGGCAGCGTACACAAGAGACCTACACCAGATATTCCAGACAAACCCGTCACCTCGGGGCTTGTTTGGACATTTAGAGGAAACCATATAAATATAATTGAAAATATGTTTTGTGTTTTACCGAAAAGGGCAGGATCTCAACAGTAGTGTTCTCAATTTTGTCTCCTGGGTGCTCTTGGTTTCCACTGCGAAAAAGGAACCTGCCAATCAAAAGATGATTGTTAATGAATATGCAAGTACGGACACAAACTCATGAATATTCGTCAACACACATGTACAAACACATGGACAGTAACTGGAGCAAAAGCGGAGTCTAACTTGGACCGAGCGGCCTGAACGCACACTGGCATGCACACAGTCTGAACCGGCCCCTACTTGAGCTGCTAATTAAATCCAGTCACACGTGAGTAAATTGACACTTCATCTTGTTAGCACAGCTTCTACTCCAACAAATACAGGACAAGACTCGGTCAGACAAAGGAAATTAATGGGCAAACAGCATTACTGTCTGTTCGCATCTATATCTGAAATACCCCTCGTCTCTCCGTCTAATTGCAAGGATGACTGAGGTCCCAGGACCAGAGCGAGAGAATTTTGGGCCTTCAAATATATTGTACAAAAAAGTCATAACGTGAAATATTGCAATTTATGTTTTTTATTTCAATATATTTTAAAATGTAATTTATTCCTGTGATGCAAAGCTGAATTTTCAGCATCTCCAGTCTTCAGTGACACATGATCCTATCTAATGAAATCATTCTAATATGCCGATTTGCTGCTCGAGAGACATTTCTTATTAGTAATGTTAAAAGAAGTTGTGCTGCTTAATATTTTTGTGGCAACTGTGATACATTTTGTGATTAAAAAAAAAAAAAAACCCTCACTCATTCCAAACCTGTAGGACTTTCTTCTGTGGAAATGCTCAAGTACAAATAACATTAGACCTTCACTGCACGGACAAAAACAGTCAAGGCATTCTTCAATGACCTTTGAAGAAAGAAAGTCACGCAGGTTTGGAATGACATGAGGATGAGTAAATGAAGACAGAATTCTGTTTTCTGTTCATCTCATCAACTTAATATCTAGTTGGCTGACATGGAGTGTTTTTCAAATGTGCAAAAATGATCAGAGCAGCAGGAATGGGTTATTTTTGCAAACACTTTACAATTAGTTAACATTAACTGCATTAGTTAATATGAAATAAGCAAGAAAAACACTTCCAAAGCATTTGTTATATGATGTTAATTTCAACATTTGCCAATAGATTACTAAAAATCTAAAGTTTTACCTGTTAATATTAACATATACTAAAAATAAACAGTTGTATTTTTATTAAGTAACATAAGATCAACATTAATGAACACTGTAACCTGTATTGCTCATTGTTAGTTAATGCATTGACTAATGTCGCCATATTTTGCAAACAATACAGGCGCTTCTGGCAACCAAAATTCAATGTACTGACCCAGATTAGACTGCAAAAAAAATGAAAAAGCAACAAATCTTATTTCATAGAGTTCCGTGTATTTGCTTTATGCTTTGCACCTCTCTCTGTCTTCCTCTCCAGAGGTTTTTGGTTACAGCGTCTTATTTTAGAAGCTTCTCATTAGCCACCTCTACTCCCCTGCGAGGACACTGTGAATGATGTATCCTGATTAGAGCTCTGTGAACATCACTTTTAGGAGAAGGTGAGGATTACAGAAAGAAATCATTTGGGTGCGTGTTAAAGAAATATGTACGAATGCAGCTCTGGTCTGAAGTTACCGCCCAGCCCTGTAAGTGTGTATCTCTCTCAGTCGCAGACAGACTGACCTTTCTATGTTGACAGGCCGATCAAACTTGAACAAGACATAGTCTCCAGCCATTGGAGTAATGGCCCAGAAGAAATCCTCGCCCATGTAGGTCTTCTCAAGCGTGTGGCCTTGATACACTTTAAGAGAGGTGGACACCTCCGCCGGTGGGTTCACGTGAATCTTATGCAGTAGAGGTTTCAGGAAGTCTTTATCCTGACAGAGCAAAAGAAAAAGGAAGTCATGCCTGAAGTCAACAGGAAGAGCGGCTGATAGCCGAAGTGATTTTTAACAGTCCCTAATCGTAAAAACAGCAAATGAGATTCAGGAAAAGGTCAGCTATTCAAGAAAAGAAAAAAAAACAAAACAGACAAGACGTTATAAGATAACAGGAAGTTAAAGTAGCTTTGTATGGAAAAGAATGACATTTAAGAGCAAAGATCTGACAGTTGTGCAAAGTCATGAAGATCTAGCTAGTAATGATATCCATCTCAGGTGATCTGATCACGAGTTGTCAGAGATAAATACGGGTGTGCAGACAGATTTGGGACAACGATCACTACATTTGTAATGGAAACAATAATTTGTCCTGGATAACAAACGAAGGTCCATCTACTGGGTTGTTAGTCATCCATTATGCTAAAACAAGGGTTTTAAACTTAGCCGGTTAGGTCATCCAAGAACGATGTTTATACTAGGTGTAAACAGCGGCTAGGAAAAATAACACTCATGAAATTAGAGTTACCGTGAGTTTCTGGATTTTCCCGGCAAGGGATGAGTGCAGGCCTACATGCTGAAACAAAGAGGGCCTGAAACGAATGCGCAGACTCGACTTCTGTCTCTCACAGTGTTTCTGTAGAGATAAAGACATGTACGTTAAACTGTGAGAATGAAGATAAGAACATTTGGTAAAGATTAAAAATAGTGACAATGAGTGTGTTGGTAAAAAGAAAGAAAGGTAGAAAGAAAGAAAGAAAGAAAGAAAAGAAAGAAGAAAGAAGAAAGAAAGAAAGAAGAAAGAAAGAAAGAAAGAAAGAAAGAAAGAAAGAAAGAAAGAAAGAAAGAAAGAAAGAAAGAAAGAAAGAAAGGAAGGAAGGAAGGAAAAAGGAAGGAAGAAAGAAAGGAAGAAAGGTAGAAAGAAAGAAAAAGAAAAAGAAAGAAAGAAAGAAAGAAAGAAAGAAAGAAGAAAGAAAGAAAGAAAGAAAGAAAGAAAGAAAGAAAGAAAGAAAGAAAGGAAGGAAGGAAGGAAGAAAGGAAGGAAGAAAGAAAGGAAGAAAGGTAGAAAGAAAGAAAAAGAAAAAGAAAGAAAGGTAGAAAGAAAGGTAGAAAGAAAGAAAAAGAAAAAGAAAGAAAGGTAGAAAGAAAGAAAGAAAGAAAGAAAGGAAGGAAGAAAGAAAGAAAGGTAGAAAGAAAGAAAGAAAGGTAGAAAGAAAGAAAGAAAGAAAGAAAGAAAGAAAGGTAGAAAGAAAGAAAGAAAGAAAGAAAGAAAGAAAGAAAGAAAGGTAGAAAGAAGAAAGAAAAAAGAAAGAAAGGTAGAAAGAAAGAAAGAAAGAAAGAAAGAAAGGTAGAAAGAAAGAAAAAGAAAAAGAAAGAAAGGTAGAAAGAAAGAAAAAGAAAAAGAAAGAAAGGTAGAAAGAAAGAAAGAAAGAAAGAAAGAAAGGTAGAAAGAAAGAAAAAGAAAGAAAGAAAGAAAGGTAGAAAGAAAGAAAAAGAAAAAGAAAGAAAGAAAGAAAGAAAAAGAAAAAAGAAAGAAAGGTAGAAAGAAAGAAAGAAAGAAAGAAAGGAAGGAAGAAAGAAAGAAAGAAAGAAAGAAGAAGAAAGAAAGAAAGAAAGAAAGAAAGGTAGAAAGAAAGAAAGAGAAAGGTAGAAAGAAAGAAAGAAAGAAAGAAAGAAAGAAAGGTAGAAAGAAAGAAAAAGAAAAAGAAAGAAAGGTAGAAAGAAAGAAAGAAAGAAAGAAAAAGAAAGAAAGAAAGAAAGAAGAAAGGTAGAAAGAAAGAAAAAGAAAAAGAAAGAAAGGTAGAAAGAAAGAAAAAGAAAAAGAAAGAAAGGTAGAAAGAAGAAAGAAAGAAAGAAAGGAAGGAAGAAAGAAAGGTAGAAAGAAAGAAAGAAAGGTAGAAAGAGAAAGAAAGAAAGAAAGAAAGAAAGAAAGAAGAAAGAAGAAAAAGAAAGAGAAGAAAGAAAGAAAGAAAGAAAGAAAGAAAGAAAGAAAGAAAGAAAGAAAGGAAGGAAGAAAGAAAGAAAGAAAGAAAGAAAGGAAAAGAAAGAAAGAAAGAAGAAAGAAAGAAAGAAAGAAAGAAAGAAAGAAAGAAAGGTAGAAAGAAAGAAAGAAAGAAAGAAAGAAAGAAGAAAGAAAGAAAGAAAAGGTAGAAAGAAAGAAAAAGAAAAAGAAAGAAAGGTAGAAAGAAAGAAAGAAAGGTAGAAAGAAAGAAAGAAAGAAAGAAAGAAAGAAAGAAAGGTAGAAAGAAAGAAAAAGAAAAAGAAAGAAAGGTAGAAAGAAAGGTAGAAAGAAAGAAAAAAAGAAAAAGAAAGAAAGTAGAAAGAAAGAAAGAAAGAAAGAAAGAAAGAAGAAGAAGAAAGAAAGAAAGGTAGAAAGAAAGAAAGAAAGTAGAAAGAAAGAAAGAAAAAGAAAAAGAAAGAAAGGTAGAAAGAAAGAAAGAAAGAAAGAAAGAAAGAAGAAAGAAAGAAAGAAAAAGAAAAAGAAAGAAAGGTAAGAAAGAAAGAGAAAGAAAGAAGAAAGAAAAAAGAAAGAAAGAAAGAAAGAAAGAAAGAAAGAAAGGAAGGAAGAAAGAAAGAAAGAAATAAAGAAAGGAAGGAAGAAAGAAATCAGAAAACAAGTTAGAGCCCTGCGCGGGACTGTTTTCTTAAACCCGCTCCCGCCCGCTCCCGCTGAATGTTTGACCAGGACCGCCCGCTCCCGCAACCTGTGTGTTCCAGTCCCGCCCGCGCCCGCAATGTTTGTGTCCGCTCCCGCCCGCGCCCGCGGACTTTATCTCACGGCTTGTGAAAAATGTAGCTACATATACTCAGACTAAATTAACATCCAAAATAACAGACTTTAAACATGATTGTGTTTAAATAAGATGAAGTAACCAATGCTAAACCAAAGCACCACACATAGCAAACATTGGGTAGGCCTATTTTTTTTATCAGGGTTGAAAACATTAGCATTCAAACAAATCCACAACTAGCGGCACCTCAGTTTTTAGGCTAGTGCGTACTTGGAAATAATTAACCCTAACACCGAGAACTTTGAAAACAGACTATATAATTCTAACAAATTAAATACAAAACAAAATAAATAGAATGCTATGCTTCGAACAAAAAAACTTACAGATTTTACATTATAGCTTGCTTAACAAGTGCAGGTGTGTCGCCTCAGGGCAGTGGTGCCAGATTTATGTCCGTTATAAACGAACACTGTTGCACGTTTATCGCAACTGACGAAATTTAACTCTTTCCCTTTTTTGTCAGTGACAATTGAGAATTAATTCCATATGTCTGACTTGCCTTGTTTTACTTTGCTCAAGTAAACTGCCGCTTTAATTTTCTTCTCAACTTCTTGCGTTGACTCCATTTCTACTCTACGCCAAATCCCACCGTTCCCCGCGGGACTCCCGCTCGATTTTCTGACCGCCCGCAGCAGAGGTAAAACCGCCCACTCCCGCGAGAGCCCAAACCCAATGCAGCCCTCTAAAACAAGTTTCTGTTCAGCTACACATAAGAGATGTGAAAAGCCTCTCGCATTAACTCACGGCATCTTTCTCTGGGTTGCACACTTTGACCCAGAGTATGTGATCTAGCAGCCAATCGATGGGCTTCTCCTTATAAAACATGAAGATAAACTCCACGATGAGATTCAGATCTGGGGCTTGGAACATTTTACCTGAAGGGAAGAAGATTTTTACAAAATTATTTAAAAAGTTTGAGTTTGGTGAGACAAAGGTTGCATTTATTTGATCAAAAATAACTATTTTCTGTTTTAAGGCATTTCTTGTGATGGCAAAGCTCTAGTTTTCAGAGTCACATGATCCTTCAGAAATCATTCTAACATGCTGATGTGATGCTCAATACACATTTATATCAGTGTTGAAAACAGTCGTGCTGCTTCCTATGTCTGTAGAAACCGTGATACACTTGAAGGATTCTTTGATTCATAGACAGTTCAAAAGAACAGCATTTACTTGAAATAGAAATATTTTGTGGCATCAATGACAAAAAATATTCTTAAAGAGACCGTTCACTAAAATGAAAATTCTGTCACCCTCATGTAATTCCAAGCCTGTTCTTTCCTCAATGGGACACAAAAGGATGGTAACACTTTAATTAGACATTCTACTAACTAGAAGTAACTTTGCAACTAAATATCAACTTATTCTACTATCCCAAACCTAACAGTCTACTAACACTCTAATGACAGTTAGTTGACATGTAATCGTAAAGCTAGAATGTCTAAAGCGGACATTCAAAATAAAGTGTAACCAAAAGAGAAAACAAATAAAGATATTAAAAATATAGAAGTCACACCAATGAAGCCCAGCTGTGAAAACTCAAGGATCATCCAGTCTTCAGTGGCGAGTTGTAGGGCAAAGTTTTTCATGGTGGCAAAATAGTTGGGCTTGGCGACGATGTCATCCTCTAACTAAGAACAACAGGAAACAGATATGAATCATACAGAACAGCTCATAAACCATAAACATATCAGATTTAATTTCTCTCTACAGACACAAGCTGTACCTACAAAAAAAAAAAAAAATAGCACTTCTAACTAAAAAAAAAAAAATCAACCCCAAGAATAAAAATCATAACAGCACGTCACACACAGACACACTTGCCACTAATAAAAGCACACAAACATCAAGTTGGGGCATGTTGTACTATACCCTTGAGTAACCTGAATTCCAAAAAAAATAAAAAGAAAGCAATACCTTTCCCCTCTCCTAAGAGAGCACAGCGTGTATTGAGAGCACAAAGACATGGAGACACTGGAGAGGTTTATTGGCACAGCACAGAGAAAATGAAACCAAAAAAAAATGAATGAAAACATTCAGTACAGTTCGACACACAGACAGACAGACAGACAGACAGAAGCACGTGAGAATGAAAGGTGTGACAGTTGAAAGACAAATGAAGCTGTGAAAATGTTAGTCAAGAAAGACACTTAATACACACAAACTCACAACCATTCAAAAGTTTGGGATTGGTTAAATTTTTTGGTAACACTTTACGATAAAAGCTCATTAGTTGACTACATAAGTTAACAAACTAATAATGAACTGCACTTTTACAGCATTTATTAATCTTTGTTAATGTTAATTTCAACATTATTAAAATCTTATTAACATTAGTTAATGCACTGTGAACTAACATGAACAAACAAAGAACAACTGTATTTTTATTAACTAACATTAACGGAGATTAGTAAATACAGTAACAAATGTGTTGCTCATGTTAGTTAATACATTAACTAATGAACCTTATTGTAAAGTTTTACAGATTTTTTTAATGTTCTTGAAAGAAGTCTCTTATGCTCACCGAGGCTGCATTTATTTGATCAAAAATATTGTTTTCTGAAATATAATTACAATTTAATAATATCTGCATTCTATTTTAATATATATTCAAAATGTAATTTATTCATGTGAGCTGAATTTTCAGCATCATTACTCCAGTCTTTAGTCACGTGATCCTTCAGAAATCATTCTAATATGCTGATCTGCTGCATTTGAAGAAACATTTCTGATTATCATCAATGTTGAAAACATTCCGCTTGTGTGGAAACCATTTTTCACAGGATTAATTGATGAACAGAAGGTTCAAAATAACAGCATTTTTTTTCAAATAAAAATATTTTGTGACAATAAGTGTCTTAACTCTCACTTTTGATCAAAATAATGCACCGCTCCTAAATAAAAGCATTCATTTCTTACTGACCCCAAATTTGGAAACAGTAAATGTAATAAAATGCATTAAAAGTTGAAATAAAAGCTTTTCATCAAAAACAATTGGAAAAGCATAATTCCATGTCAAATCAACCAAATATTTGGAAACTTCCGACTCTTTTATTTTGTTAATTTTTTTTAATACATTGTTGAATATTTAAGTAACCCACAATTTTGTAGAGGAGGTCAAAATGTCAATTTTCACCTGAGATTTGGAGCCAAATTACAGCAGTTAAAAATGACTTTAAAAAGATGGCTGCCATTATTTTATTTTTATGCAGAGATTGTTAGGTCTATTAGTTAAATCTGTTGACTGTCCAACAGTGACAGTTAGTATGCCTGTAACTCAAGAAGTATTAAAGATATCTTAATAGCCTTTTAGATTCTGGTTCTTAAACATTTCTTTTGTCATCTTCATTTTTGAAGGCTCTATATGGTTCACTCCCAGAGATATGGAGATCCTAATGCAGCTCCATGAGTCAATTGGTCAATTATGCACAAAAAATGTGGGTCACTTTGCATACAGTTGATATTTATTTCTTTTAAAGAAGAATAGCTGAACAACAAATGATGTTGAGACTAGAAATGTATCTTTTTTTTTTTTTTTTACAGCTGTCTGAGTGCCATTAATACAATTTGGATTTTCCTTGGATTTCTTCTTCATTTATGCATTTTTCACCAGGAAAAAAAACAGGGCCAGGGACTTGAGTTGACAAGGAATGACCCAAAAGTATGAACATATTATAAAAATCTCATCCTCTATTGACAAGCATGACAATAAATGACCGTCATGTGTGATATTGCTTATATCCTTAAGATAATTTGGGACAACTATGAATATAAAAATGCATTTAATTGTCAAAGACTTGTTGCACCTCATAAACTGTGCCAGGTGTGGAATATAAATATTTATATTATTTGCATAATGTTCACTGTAACGGATTTGCTGAAAAGCAGACATTGGTTGCCGAGCACTAAGCATGTGGGATGACGGTTTATATTTTGCGCACTGCCAAAATTACCAGTTGGCAGAGGTTTCTTCTTGGTCTCTTACATCATGTTATGCTTTTCATGTTTGTTTGTCCTCCAGAAAGAAACAAGTAAGAGGTGTCACATCGAGTGTTACACCACTTTAAATCTGCTGCGACCATCTACAGCTGCTCTGACCGTAGCGAATTCTTTCCCCGATCGCATTTCCAGCTGTAAAATCATTATAACTTCATATAAACAGAAATTCCAAAACTATGAAGGCAAGTTCCCATGACAACAGCTACAGAGCCAAAGTGTGTCTGTCTTTAGGGTATATCCAGAGATGAACGAGTTACCACGGCAACCCTTGAGCAAAGAGCTTTTGGGGTACTTTGTGTCTATCTGATTCTGAACTGAAGAGCTTCCAGTGGGGATCTGGCACACTAACTAGACACCTAAACTGAAATATGCACCACTGAAGAAGCTTACTGCAAGGAGGAGAATTCAATCAAAAGATATTTCCATAAGCATGTATGTTTTACACAATGGTCTCAACTTCATGTCTATATGTGACATGCCAAGACAAGACTCTTGTATAAATGAATGGGACATACCGCACATTACAAACAGTAACATACTTATAATGGAGGCGAATAATCATCGAAAACATGCAGCTTTCACACAATTTTGAAAATGTAACCACAACCAAAAATGTAGCACAGCAAAGTTATAACCCACGTCACAGGAAGCGAAGTTAAAGCTGGTTACTTTCACTCAGTAATTACTGTGTAGGGAGTAACTTCCATACATTTTTAAACTTTAATTCTACAGTAAAAAGTTCCTTACATTAGCTATAATGTAATTGCTGTGACTCTACAAGACCCCTGAAGATCTCCTGTGGTATCTGGCACCAAAACATCAAGTCCTACAGGTTGCGAAGCCGAGCCTCTATGGATTGAACTTGTTGGTCCAGAACATCTCACAGATGCTCAATTTGACTGAGATCTGGTTCCTCATGTTCCTCAAACCAGTTCTGTCCTCAAAGTGTACAATGTGGCAGGGTGCATTATTCTGCCACTTCCACCAGGGAACACCGTTGTCATGAACATGTCATGTTCCTGGTCTGCTTTAGGTAGGTGGCATGAGTCAAATTGATGTCCACATTAATGGCCGGACACAGGGTTTCTCAGCAGGACATTGCCCAGAGCATCACAATTCCTCCACCGGCTTGTCACCGTCCCACAGTGCATCCTGGTGACACTGGTAAATGGCACACACTTACATGGCCGTCCATGAGATGTAAAAGAAAACTGGACTCATTAAACTAGACAACCTTCTTTCACTTGTCCAAGGTCCAGTTCAGACGCTTGAGTTACTATTCTACAATGGTACAAGTGCTTTTGACAGTGGACAAGGGTCATCACGTGCACTCTGACCGGTCTGCGGCTACGTATCCCAATACATATCAGGGTGTGATGCTGTTACACATTCATCCCATAACCGTGATTCAAGTTTTCTGTGACTTGTGCCACAATAGTCTACATTGCCCTAGTGCATTAATGAGCCTTGGTCGCCCAAAGCCCAATTTGTAGTTTGTCGCTCCACTGACCTCGGTCCCATCGGTTTATACCATTGCTGACCAAGAGCCTTGGCCTTTCTGAGATACTCTGACCCAGTCATCCTGCCATAACAATCTGACCCTTGCCATAGTCTCTCAGGTCTTTACCCCTGCCCATTTCTGCCTTATCCAACACATTCACTACAAGAACTGATTATCTATTTAATAATCCATCCACCCATCAGCTATAAAATATACATAAGGTTAAAAACTGTTTAGATCATCATACAGGTGATTGATGGAATTGTTTCAGAGACGAATACTTTTTACCATTTTTAGTATGTTTTATATGCAGAAACGGTTGCTTTCCCTAAAGCGTGTAAACACTAAATGGAGCTAGTTTGGGGCGGTACCATCAGTTTGCCAACTAACAGCAGATGTGGGAGTGTTTTCAATTCTGTTTAGTGACACTAGTGGTACAGACATTAAACAATTCACTTTTAAAATTAGTCATTTGATTACCTGGACATAATAGACCCCTTTGTTGACGGCATACATCATTAGAAAGGAGTAGTCCAAATTCTGCTTGGTCCTCCATCTACAAAGAAACAAATACAAAACATCATGCATATGTTCAAAAAGGAGATACACGATACACGTTCAGTAGCCTGAAAGCAGAGGTTGAATGTGGACGGTAACCTGTCGATAAAACTACTAACTGACAGGGAGTGTAGCTATAGATGGGCAGGTGTGCGACGAATGTGACTGACAGTTACACATCCAGAAACACACACACACACTCTAAAAGCTAAATAAGGGCAGGTTGAGCCTATAAACAAAAAAACATCACTCGCATGTACTCAATCCAACCTTTGTTATTCATTCGTCCTTCACAGTAAGGGGTTCAGAAAAGAGATTAAATATTCAAAAAGAATATTAAATATGAGGGGCATCAAAGCCGCTTATTTCCTTTGATCAAACTGACTAAGTGGATGAAACATAGTGGTATAGAATAAGAAGTCAAAAATCACACACACACACAGTTATTTCAGATTGCTTCACTTAAGTGCTGGGCGGTTTACCGGTTCACATGTATTTCTCAAAAGTCAACACTCACATTTTTCTTGGGAGTCTCCCATATTTCACAGCCATTTCCCACCCCCCTTCCGTTTTGCTATTTCTCCCGGGAAACTCCCATAATTAGTATGGTCCAAGCCTCGTTATATGAATAATCGCATGAATATGTTATTCCAATGTCGTCAAGTTGCCAAATCTTGTATGAAACACATTCTACTCACACAATCGACACATCATACTAATTTCAACAAATGTTCGACCTCAACCTGGCAACCTACAACCCAGTTGCACAGTTGATATCTGTGCAGGTAGTAGGGAAGTTGAATCAAGCATCACAGCAAGAATTGGGAGGAGAAAACTAATACGAAAAAAAGACAATTAAATTTAACAACAGCTGGACAATTGAACAAAAACCATATGGACAATTCACTAAATGTGAGGCACTATTTTAATATTGGACACGTTCGGAAAAATGTTGCTCAGCGCATTAAATCACAATTGCACAATCACGCAGCGGAGGAACAGTGTAATGTTCAAGTACAATGTTAAATACATGAAATGCATGCGTTTTGTTACATGTTCCACAGTTGCATGCACCAAAGTCAACCCCTTGTCCTTAGAATGTTTATATAACATATTTCCCCTGTACTCCTGGCAGTAAAATATGCCAAAATAAAAGGTGCAATGGAAAAAAAAAAAAAACGTAATATACCGTGAAAATGCAAGAATCTTATCAGAGACACAGTGATACAGATTTTTGGTCAAACCACCAAGCACTAGCATCACTGGGAGTCTAAAATCAACACTAAAACACCAAAAGGGAGTAAAAATGTGGTTTGGCAAGTCATTAAAACAGAGATGCAAGCCAGTAGCTTTATTAGGAATTATTAATGCATGAACTGAAAGCATGATAGGCTGACCCTTGCTAATGAAAAAAGTAAAAAAAAAAAAAAAACAGAAAAGCAATGCTACTCATTCTGCATTACTGTTAGTACAGACTTGATTCACTATAACTGCTTTCTGTTTAAATATATTTTAAAATGTAATTTAGTTCTGTGATTGAAAGCTGAATTTTCAGCATCATTACTCCAGTGTCACATGATCTTTCAGAAATCATTCTAATATGCCGATTTGGTTTGAAGAAACATTTCTTGTTATTATTACCAATGTTGAAATAATTTGCCGCTTATTTTTTTTTGTGGAAACAGAGAATAATTTTTTCAAAATTTGTTGAAGAATAGAAGGTTCAAAAGAAAATCATTTATTTAAAGAAAAAATATTGCAATATTATAAAATGCCTTTATCACTTTTGATCAATTTAATGCATCCTTGCTGCATAAAAGAACTTTAAAATTAAATCTTAATGCAAAAAAAAAACTTGAATTGAAAACTTTTGAACAGTAGTTTGGATAATATTGTTTGAAAAAGAGCACTTATTGCTTAATATTTTTTTGTAATTAATTGCCATTTAGCTGGACAAATGGTTTGGTTGACGGCTACATGGCACTGTTTTGATTTAATAAAAATTATATTGCCATTCAAATTAAATAAAGAAGTGCATTGAATGGCATATTCACTGCAACTGAATATTTCTGTGTTATTTAAATTGTTATTGAGAATAAAAATATTCAGCATTGGAACAGACCATTTTTCAATCGTGAAAACACACAGAAACCAAGTTATGAAAGGAGGAGCGTGACACAAAGAGACAGAAGAGGCAGCGAAAGAAAGAAAGAGATACCCAGAGTGATTGAGATTAAATTGAGACAGCTGCAGATGAAAGATTTAGGGAAGAGCAGGAGATGAGAAGGAGTCCTTTTGAGACAGAGAGAGAGAGAGAGAGAGATAGAGAGAGAAAGAGAGAGAGTGTGTTGATGTCTTTGACCTTGAGCTTTACTCGCTTCCTGTCTCACAACAAATCTGCAACGCCTCTCTCTCCGTCTTTCCCTCCAGAAAAACTCACTGACATCTCTCCCTCTCTAATCACATTTGTGACAGTAAATCAGCTCTGACTCTGGCACTGAAATATGAGATCCGGTCTAATCAAAACTTTATTTCACCCTCACCACAGAGACTGCCCACAATCTCTATGGGAGCATAAATACTGTCACGTGCATCCGCCACAGCCATGGGCAGCACAACAAAACAACAGACCACAATCAATACACCTATACACATCATTTGTGCATAGGTGATATGGATATTTTTTATAAGATCATCTTATAACCTTGTTTTAAAGTGTTACCGATAACTAATATGAAATATGTTTAAAATACAACAACATCATGCATACTACAGCTCAAAAGATTTTTTTTTATGAAGACGTTTTTAAGAAGTTAATACTTTTATTCAGCAAGGATAAATTAAATTGATCACATGTGACATTTATGCAACTTTTTTTGGATTTCAAATAAATGCGGTTGTTCAAAGAATCCTGGAAAAAAAAAAATAATAATTAAATTTCACCAAAAATGTGAACCACAATCATCATTTGCTGTGTTGACATGGAGCCTAATAATGCATTTGAAATTGGACAGGCTGCACAAACGGAATAAAAAAAGTCACATGTAACCACGTCAATCAGATTGATTTGGCCAAATCAACTGAAATTCCACTCCAATTGTAAGTGGTGATTTAAACCTTTTCTAATCCGATCACGAAGACATGTAAACGAACCTTGAAAGTTCGCACGAAATGATGCATCATACAATGATGTAGAAATGGCTAATGGCACCGGACGAGCTGTTGTTGTTGACTATAGTGTAATAAATGACTGTGGAGTCATTCTGAAATTCTTCAACTCATCATCTGTGAAGTGTTGAAGGACAATGCCAGCAGTCCTTCTTTCAGACTCTCATCCACAGACACCTTGTTTTGGGCATAGGAAGGGGCTTTTACTGCTTGATAAATATAAGCAGCAACGGCTCAAAGCTTGTGCTCATCGTCTCCTAATCAGGACCTGAAATAAATAAATATTAAGTCTGCTTTTTAAAACAAAGAAAAGAAGTGATGGCAGGATGATGGTTATGGGAAAAACAGAGGAAAGTTTAAATCCGATTCAAAGCGGTGACATTTCCACATGCACATCAACCCGTCACATTACTTGGCATTCATATAAACAATATATGAATACATGTCTCAATTGTTCAGAATTCTTTCATTCCAACTGAAACAAAAAATGTTTCTTAAAAAAAAGGCACAATGAAAGATTTTTATCTTAAAATTCTCAAAAAGCATTTCCACAGTGTTATATAATATATTTAGTTCAGCTGTGTACTTACATTATCGTAAATGTTTCAAAGAACTTGTAAATTCAGAGAAATTCGCAATTTTAAATAGTGCCCTGTCCCTCCCTTGTCACTTGTTGCCTGTCAATGACGTAATATCTGCGTCATCCCTGGTTTCCGCTTGTACTGCACAGTAACCATGGCAACAGTCACGGACAGCTGCGTATCGTCTAGCTGCATGCTGTTGTTGTTTAGTTCAAACATTATGGACCATGACAAGCAAACTTTGGGACAAAAGAAGAAATAAAACGAGGATCAATATCGGCGTGGAGTTTGTGAGATGACGAGAGCTTTGCGACAAACTTTGACTTGACAGAGACGCTCTTGCACGTTATTAGACAAGGTGAGCAAATGTAGACTTCATAAGACTAATCAATGTTATAAAGCTCAACACGACGAAGTGTTTGAATATCATCAGTGTGATAATCTAATGTTGATCTAACTTACTGTTAAGTCTCATACAGACAATAAACTATACTAAATGTTACAACTTTCAACACAAATACAGTTTAGTATGATAATGAAATGTTAGACTGATTGAAACAGCGCTGCGTTGCCTCAAGTTTAATTCATAAAATAAACTGACCTGTAGGAGTAGTATTTCAGCACTTGTGAGTAGTTCAGTCGAATGAAATGTCCTCATTCGTTTATATCACGTGTGGCACTGATTTCTGTCTTTTATTAACAATCGTGCCTGCGATTCTTAGCCACGTATTCTTCATACCACAGTCGTGTTAAAAGCATGAATGCATTCTCATCCATCAACTTCATTTAAACAAACATGATTTGATCCATAGGCATGACGACAAGTTCCACGCTCATTCAATGCGTCATCAATCTACACCTTTGTTATTGTTTTGAAGAGTTTAGCGACCCCTAGTGCCGAAAAATACACACTGTGCCTTTAAACAGCAAATCAGCATATCAGAATGATTTCTGAAGGATCATGTGACACTGAAGACCGGAGTAATGATGATGAAAATTCAGCTTTGCCATCACAGGAATAAATTACATTTTAAAAGTTACTAAAAAAAGAAAAGTCATTTTTAATACTGTAATAATATTTCACAATATTACTGTTTTTACTGTATTTTTAACCAAATAAATGAGGCCTTATTAAGCATAAGAGACTCCTTTATAATAATCATTAATACTTACTTCACCCTCTCTTTTGAGTCACCAAAGGTCTCTTTCAAGTTGCTGAGGTCTGGATAGTAGCTGGCAGGGGGAGATATGACCTCCAGTAATCCAGAATTCAGTTCTGTGTAAAACCTTATGAACAATGAATCAAAAACAACAGTTAGCACTATTAGGTTAAATGTACAATTTCTATCATTGTCATGCAAAACCAAATTTGAGGATGTGACAAAAGAAAATGTCACCTACTCTTTTTCAAGGCCTGCAACCACACTGTTTACGTAATCTATGTCCGTCTGTGAGGAAGTGAACAAAGAACTGGTTAGCGCGCACACACACACACACACACGCAAAGGCTCGGCACAAACACAGGTACACAAACAACTGGAAGTAAATCCAACGACAGTGTCTGACAGCCTGGAAAAATACTACAATTGGAGTGACTTTGCTCTGGGCTGTTTGTCATCTCGGTGGACGAATTGTCTTTTCTCACTGATTTTGTTCAGTCTACACCATGTGTGGGAGCAAGTAAAACTCCAGTGAATGTTGTGGAAAGGTATATCCTCTCGCTCTCACACATGAACTAGGCTAACACAAGAGCCTCATTAAGGGTTCTTTAGATGTGCTGCCACTGGGTGTTCCCTCTTAACTAAAAGACTCCGAACTAATGACTACCATTGTTTGAGAAAGCCACAAGAACATCAGCTTCCAAACCGATCCACAGCCCACAAACACTGAGGCGGGCACAAACAAGCACTTGACGACAAACTGGAGGAAAATAACTGAATTTATTATGCAGAGACCGGTAATGCATCATGTAAGGCTCCAACTAACGATTAACATAATAATTAGTTTTCTCTCCTTCTGGTTGCCTTTTTCCCTCGATACTGTAGATAAGCAAATGTACACAGTATGATAACACTCATAACAGTCAGTTTTTATACCATGATATACAGTGATACTGGTATACTTCTGCAACCCTAACATAAACAGTGCAACTCATCAACGCACTCCACACAAATCAATGTTATCGATTACTGTACATTAATGTGTCATTTCGTCCAGTGAACGAGAGGATGTTTCTAGAAACATCCACTGCAACAGTGCCTACATTCCAATTATAATTCTTTAAAGGGGACCTATTATGCAAAATTCACTTTTATACACAATTTATGTTGTTAAATTGTACTGGCAGCGATGTCTGTTTGGCTGAAGTGACCACCCAATCAATTTCAGAACAAATATTGAGACATTAAATACCATCCAAAAAAAGCCAAAAATAGAGAGAAATAATGTTAACATTTTACAATAAGGTTCATTTGTTAACATTAGTTAATGTATTAAATAACATAACCATAAACAATACATTTGCTACTGTATTTGGTAATTTGTTAATGTTACTTAATAAAAATACAGCTCTTCATAGTTTGTGCATTTACTAATGTTAACAAATACAACTCTTGATTTTAATAATGTGTTAGTAAATGTTGAGATTAACATTAACAGAGATTATAAATGCTGTAAAAGTGCAGTTCGTTATTAGCTCATGTTAACTAATGAACTTTATTGTAAAGGGTTACCGAAATAATTAAGCAATATCTCTATGCTTTCTCTACTTTAAAACTTGCTAAACTCAATTTTTCCCCTCCCACTCCGTGTTCAGATGTACAACAACATTGTGGCATCAGATGAAGCGAGAGACAAATCCTGTCGTGCATGTCTACTCCTCTTACTCTACCCTTCAGACAGCATCACAAAAGCGTCTGTTCTCAACGTGAACCGCCCGCACCCCCTCCACGGGTGGTAACAAAAAACAAATCCTGTTGACCCAATTCAAACATTCACAAAGGCAATGATGGTCTCAGGACGCAGACCTTACATTGAACATCAAGTGGAGATGCAACACAACCATTTAAATTGAACAAAAGTAAATGTTCTTAAAATGCTTATTCCCAGTTGTCACTAACTCCATTAGAACATTGTTGAGAACCACTAGTTTGCATGTTTTCTACAGAACTTCTAAATCTTCACAAACAGGAAGTCAGACCAAGCCACAATCCTCACACACAAACACTCTCAAACCAGTGCTCACCTCTCCCACGAACACTATGATGACGCAGTCGAGCTTCTCCTCCGCCGAGAGTTTATCAATGAGTGAATGAAGCGTCTCTGACAGGTACGACTTTACTTTCCGCTTCACCGTGGGGATGCCCATCACCATGGAAACTGCATAGAAAAGAGAACAGAAACTCAATTTGAGCCTCAAAAACCCAATTTACAAGCACATCATGCAGTCGTCGCTCGTCAGATGACAAGCTACTCTAAATAACGTGAAATAAGTTTGTTTAGAGACAGTTACACAAGACTAATATTTGACATGGGGGTTCTGTGGCTGTATGATTCTGACTTGATATCTCAAAGAGATCCTCAAGAGAGGGGGTTTCCAGAGGCAACCCAGAGTGAAGTCCAGACATGAAAGACATATGGAGGCGCCCAGGGCAAACATTACTCTTTCTATTGTACTGCATCTCAGAGCCTCACAAAGGAGAATCTGGCTCCAGTCAGAGCATAAAGAGCCCAATATACTTAGTGAAATCGATAAAGGAACTGGTGTGATCAGGCCAAAATGAAGTTCAGAATCACTAAAGCCTGCGATCACTAAAGGAGCGTAGGCTTGTGGTACCGTCACAGAGAGGCACAAAATCACTCTCCAGAACCTTCTCCTTCACTGCTCCCTGCTGGTGGAATGATCTCCCTACTTTCATCAGGAGCGCAGAATCCCTGGCGATATTCAAGAGACAGCTGAATACTCACCTCTTCCGTGAACACTTGATCCCCTCATAAAAAAAAAAACAAACAACAAAAAAAAAACCCTTTCCTCCCCTTTTCCCTTCCTACTCTAGCTTAGGGTACTGAGCAATGTATGAAACTTGTATTGTGAGCACTTCCTGTGTTATTTGCCAATTCATGAAGAATCGCTTGTTTGTTTTCCTCACTTGTAAGTCGCTTTGGATAAAAGCGTCTGCTAAATGACTAAATGTAAATGTAAGTTCGTTTTAGGAGTTAAAAAACAGCTAGCCAAAGCTTCTAACTTCAAACTGCCTTAGAGTCTGTGACGATTATGTAATCGGTACATAAATCGGAATCGGAACTCTCCTCTGGTTAATATCTTCTGCTCAGTCTGTCGTGGTCAGAACTCGTTCCCATGCCTTATTGTCACATTTGATTCATTTGTTCCCTCATTTGTTAAATCGTGGCCATGTTACAGCAATTCATTCTCTCGTTTTAATTCAGTTAAATCACAACCATGGGTAAAAAAATTCTTAATTTGTGGCCACGATAATATCTTTTTTCCACCATGTCATGTGAGGCTCTGTACATTCCAGAAAAACAAGTTAAATTAAAATAAAACACCTTTTGGGTTTTTGTTCAATATTTTTTTGTGGGTACATGCAGTAGGGTGCACTGATAATCTTTATGCATATTCTTGTGAGTTTCTATATATATCTGTTGAGACTAAATGTCAGCAGCAGACAGGCACTTTTCATTCGTGTGCTGAGGTTGAGCTGGTGTGCGTGTGTGTGCGCAAGCGGATTTGAGTGACATACTGACAGAAGCTCTGTCACACTTCATCAGCACCAAACAGAAGACAGTAAAATATGTCCTCGTTTTCCACTGCTTTCTACTGGAAGGCAGAAAAGAGTGTTTTGAGAGGGAACACCACGTGGTGAAAGAGTAAAGTAGGTTGAGGATCAAAGAGAGACAGAGAGCACATGAAGGAGAGAAAGTTTATCAGAGAGAGGTAAAGCACCTAAGACACCAAGAAAAACAAAAGAAGAGCATTTAAAAAAAATAAATTAAAAAAAATGAATGTGCATTCAACACAAGTCATCCTCTCCTACGCCACATCTTCTTTCACAAAAGTAAAAACGGTTGGCCTTCAGGCACTCGGTTGCATAAAGAGATGCTGAGCTGCATCTTTCTTCATCCCTCAGCAGTGGTATGAAGTCTTTATGCTTCTCTTTGAGACAGCCACTTAACGTGCCTTGAGACTAAACTATGGCAAATTATATCCAGACGGTCTCCGGGGACGTTACAGTGCCTTTCAGAGGAGAAAAGGAGTGTTTGAGACAGTGGGGAATTTCACGGAAACCCTGTATGTTGAGCATTTTCATTTCCTAATGGGAGTGTCTCTCAAACAATCCTCTCAGTCTGCTCTTTCCCCATTGTGTATATCAAGATTTATCATCCTTTGCAGGTTCAGGGACCCTCCATTAAGACTCTCGGGTAACCCAGGGACTCCCAAAATAAAAAGACAGATTTCTCATTTATAATTGATAATGAAAGCTCATTCGTTAGATATGTTTTTAGTTCTGAATTAAAGTTCATTTTGATATGCATTTAGGAGCCTATATCATGTCCTCATATCAAAATGAGGGGAAAAACTTTTGAAATGAAAACCTCGATGCGTTTGACATTCCTTATTGCCATTTTTTAAAACAACATTAATATAGCATTGCTTATTTAAAAGTTTGTATGTCAAATTAAAGTCATATGGTCTGACCAAAAGCATGTGGTGTAACAAACATGCAAAAGCACGCTGAGAAAAGTGTGTCCATGTCAGGAAGTAAATTTGAGGGCAAGTACATCATGCCAAAACTTTCATTTGTGGGTGACTAACCCTTTAAAATTTGACCTTTTTTTAACGAGAAAGTTGATTGTAACAAGTTGTAAAATACCATGTGGTGCAACTCTCAAAACATTTTTAATAATTCATCATTTAAAAAAAAAGTGCACATATTCAAGATGTAAAGAAAATATGATATTACTTGATGGTAATGCCCTAAATTTAATTTCCTTCCTTGATCTTTGTTAATGACTCATATTATACTCATTATACCATTAATTAATGTTCATACAAATGTCAAATATTTTTTATAGATCTCTTCCATGGGCCCTTGACTTTTCAACTGTTTGCAAACCATGGGTCTATATCGATAAGCGTGACATATGGTGCAGTCTTTAGGGTCAGGACAGAAGAAGATGTCCCCATTTACAGCTCTAAAAATAGCTACTCCTAAGCCACGATCTCATTGAGAAGAGAGGGACTGCAGGCATGGGCACGAGCATGAGTCAAATGCAGTGTTGCCACACAGAAAGCGTGAAAAGAGGCGGCTGAGATTACGGTTTGTCTGTGGGTTCGGAGGAGGCGGGCGTAAAGCATGGGTGGGCTTCAAGTGTTCAAAAACAACTAGTTCTCCCTGTTTTTCCCCATATGCTCAGAAAAACAACCTCCTCGTGTGACAGGGGTCAGTCACACAAGGTTTTTTTTGACATTCTCTAACGTCATTGTCGTCATTCACCGCAGTCTGTCCCAGCATAGGATGTCGCTTGTAATAAAGCCATCAAGCCGTTGACTTAACTCATCTGTCGTTAACCCACATACCGACTGATACAGTATAGTGCGGTACAATGTGTCATACAAACAAGAACAAAATAGAGCTCACCACAAAAGAGCACGACAGCTCCAGGCTTATGGTGTCGACTAGCCAGATCAGTGGATTGGTCACTACGCCAGTAAAAGAGCCCAGTCAATCAAGCAGCGCTGCAACCACCATTAAGATTGAGTGGGACACGGACCCCACAATATGCACATTATCAGTCGGGCGATTCTAAAACTTTGACATTTTGTCTCTCACTCTTGTGTATTTGGATACAATCAGGACCACTATGCTTTATTCTAGTCAGCTTATGGATATATTAAATACTACAGAAATGCATCAGAATACCTGTTTATTTCTCTTCCTCAGTCTCATTTCCTTCAGACAATTTATTAGAGGTAATTTAATCCAGTAGTTCTCATGTGATTGAGCGTGACCAAAAAATGTGCTGCACATTGTTGCACGTCTGCACTGATAGGGTTGCGGAAAGGAAAAACAACTGGTGCAAAATACAACTAACCACATATTTGTGCACAGATCGAAAAGAAACGCTTGACAACTCAAAGAGAAGGAATGTAATATAATATAGTATATTATAATATATGCTTGGTGTCTGATGTAAAATCTGGGTTCTAAAGCGAAACCAGATTGAATTAAACCACCGATTCGAAACGAGTATAAATGGTAACACTTAACTAATGAAACCTTATTGTACATTAGTTAACTACTTTAGTTAACGTGAACTAAGAATGAACAATGGTTCTACAGCATTTATGATTAGTTAATGTTAATTTCAACATATACTAATACATTATGGAAATCAAATGATGTATTTGCTAGTATTGGTTAATGCACAGTGAACTAACATGAATAAACAATTAAATGCAACGGATTTTTATTAAGATTAATAAATACCAATGCACTGCTCAATGTTAATTCATGTTAACAAACTAACAAAACTAATTACACATTTTACTGTAATTAATCGCATCTAACATTAACATTTCTAATATATTTTTATTTTGTAATAATACAAGATTTATTAATTATTTGATCTAACAGGTAGGAAATATACAAACTGAATAAAGTCATCAGAGTCTTCACTGCAAAATTATAAATTAAATATAGATTAAAGATACAAAAATTATTCAAACCAAGAGCAGTGAGTGACTTTCCGTTTGTCTTTTGTTCAGCCAAATAAACCAGCTTCTATGATGTCGAAGATCTGGTGCACATGATACAGATCTGACACACATCCTGTTCTCACAACTCTTTATGGTCATTTAAGATTTCATTTTAAGCATTTAAGACTCTGCTTACAAGGATGCTCGCCAAAGCAGGAATTTTTGTCCGCTCAAGCACGAAAGCCAAAGTGCGGACACGCTGTTCTGAGGCAGCTTTCTGTGCGCAAGTCAAGTGTGTATCACACAGACAGCGTGCCAGTATAGATTTAAGTTGTTTTTTTGCATCTTATTGCACTTGAATGGTTTAATAGCACTTCAGTGAATGATCGAGTGATCATATAATGTAACGCTAGCTAAAGTATGACAGAAAAAAAAAAAACATATGCTGCATTAAATATGGAAAAAAAATAATAATAATAGCACGCATTTAGCGGTACAGTGCCAAATTTACTTGCGCAAGACGCAAGTAGTGTCCTGCATTTCAGTCATGTTTGTATTATTATTTTTTTCATTCCTGAAATTGCAATACCAACATAACAAATATAATAAAAACTGACAGGCATTTAAAAAGGGTAGTCGTGGCCTAGTGGTGAGGGAGTCGGGCTTGTAATCTGAAGGTTGCTGGTTCGATTCCAACGCCAGCAGGAATTGAAAGTGGGGATTGTGAATAAACAGCACTCACTCCACCTTCAATACCATGACTAAAGTGCCCTTGAGCAAGACACCTAACCCCTAATTGCTCCCCTTGTAAGTCGCTTCGGATAAAAGCGTCTGCTAAATGATGAAAAATGAAAAAAATGTAAAGATTATTTGTGCAGCCGTCATGTTTTAGCTGTGAAACTACCTACCAATCAACGCAATCGTAGAGAGCGGTTTTCCCATTGATGACATCTGAGTGGACAGCACAAAAGGAATAAGCGCGAGCGTCATCGAAGTCGGTAAACGAGCAAGGATTTCATCTCACATACTGGATAAGAACTTCAAGATTAAAGCATGTAATCATCCATCCTGATGGCAAATATTTCCATCGAACGCCACCCACAGAAATGGTCGAGCACGTACGGAAAAACACGAGACATTCTCCATTCATCACTTTCAGACACTACTTTCTTCTCACGCAAATAGTTCATTTAAGGTAGTTTCTATAGTGTTATTAAAATGACAACTGTTGAAAACGTATCAAATGCACGAGCAGGAATTCCTTGGCTCACAGGCGGATCAACGCACAAACTGGACACACACCCTCTCTCTCAGATATTACATGTGCATGCATCGTCCTCCTGCACGTGCTCTGAATCTAGAATTCTTTCCAGGATTTAACGTTGCCAGAAGTGCAACATTATAGTGTGCAGAAACACAAATCGGTGCATATGCCAAATTTGCCAATGAATGTAAATCAATATTTACATAGCATAATAGTAGTAAATATCCGTCTCACACATGTCCCGCAAAATCACATCTATTGTCCTGGAACAGATCATTAGCCAGGTGGTCACCCGACCCTTGCTGAACACAGGAGGGCTTGATTCCTATAATGAGAATCAGATAGGCCTACTGCGCATGTGTGAAGGAGTGACAAAAAGTCTCTGCCTCAACCCGAGGCCGCTGGCTGCAGCTTTAGCTCCGACACACTGACCAGGCCTGTGACAGCCCGTAGATAACAGGCACGTAACGCACGAAGACAAGCAAGGACACGGCACACAGCAACACTCCGCTGTTTGGGTGATAATGGGTGAAAATATATATTTATATATATACACACACACACACAGTACATTAGTGATTTTTTTTTCCTTAAGAAAATTTGTCATGTATAGAATGCTGTAAACTGTATAAGGAGTCAGTTGGTACTACATTACTATAATACTGAAGGTTAAAATGAACTGATTTGTTAATTTTTTAATATTTCAAATAATTTACATTGTTGCAGCACTTGTCTTCACAACCTGTCTGTAACGCTACGTTTAGTTCCTGTCTCTATGAAGCCCCTCCTTCCACAAAGTGTACTGTGCTCTGATTGGTTGACTGGACCAGTGTATTGTGATTGGTCAACCACTTCAAGCATGTTTCTGAAATGTCACGCGCCTTACCATAACTGCAAGGATCAAAACACTACGAACGCAACTCAACCAGGCCTCGTTACTGATAAGCACTAGAGAATAACTCACTTTGAAGTGACTTTGTAACTTTGCAGACCTTTTCCATGCAAAAAATGGCACTAAAAAAAATTGAAAATATTAAAAAAAGAGACTCGCTATTTCAGTTGATTTATTGGAAGTTTGATAAGATGACTGATGATGAGTATTGGAATTAGAAAACTTTAAAAGATGATTAAGTGATGAAAAAAAATGATGAAATGTTTCGCTCACCTCCGGTACGTCCTTGGCCGACCTGTACGGCAGGGTGCAGACTGCCTTCATTGTTGAGCAAGTGAGGCAGGTGGTGGTAGATATTTGGCACCTGGAGGGGCTTCCTGTGAGCCAACTCTTTCAACAACTTCTGGGTCTCATCTGTAAGGAACCAGAGTACTTCAACATTATTAAACGATACATAAACTGTGTAAAAAACAAAACAAATACTAAGTAATACCCTAAAATTCATCAACACACTCACTTAATCTTCAGTACTTCGAAGCAGGTGAGAGTGGTTTAAATACGTCATTGAAAAAGAGAAAGCAAACCACACATGTGGCACACAGTTGTTAACGTTGTAAACATTTTACAATGAAATCATCTAAGGGATTTGAGAGATGTGGCTGTAATTCTCCTGCACATATTTTTCTGTGCCGACTATGGGGGTGAAAATGTGCAAAACGGAGCTGGAATTGCAACAATCTAGCAGTATTGGTTGCTGAAAGCATTATCAAATTAGTCTAAATATTTAAAAATCGAGTTTATACAAAGGTCTTGTGTAGAACTCTGAGTGCAACGATCAGGTTCTGGAAGTAAATATCCCATTCAAAACCTTCTTCATATGGGAATTGGTTTCTTCATTGTTTTTTTTATCAGGTTATAATTGTTTGCAATGCTTCACAGGTTTGTATTTCTTCATTAAAGCCGCTAAATATGCAGTTTTGTACCTTTGACTTTTTGTCAGATATTCAAATATTTCATTTTGCTTCAATGTTCAATGTTAGAATTCACCTCATAACTGGGCTGGTTTGGTTTATGCATCTTTAACAAAGACTTTTTTTTTTTTTTTTAAATCTCAATGGGTAAAAATGAATAGGAAAAACACTTCCAGATCCAAGGCAACTGACAAAGTGGACAGGCACTTTTGCACTCTACAATAACACGCAGATACATTAATTTCTTGCAGGAAGCAGCAATGCAAAGCATATATTTGTTCTCACTAATTTATGCCAGTTCACTGCTTGACAAATAAGTTGATCATGACACACACAACTCTTTTGTGTACTTGTTAACACGCAGTAACCTGAGAAGTTGGAGAGAGCATCTTTGCTGCCGTTGGTCTCTGCGATGGCACGTCTGAACTGCTCGAGGATGGCGTTGAGCTCAGAGGAGCGCTGAAGTGTTCGGTGCTCTGCCACGCGCAGACGCTCCCTCAGGGCATGAAACTCCCTCTGATAGGCTACCAACTTTTCTACAGAGAGAATAGGAGGGGTGGACAGAGAGGGAGGGATAATGTGAGGCCACACTGAAGCAGTACTTAAGTCATCGTATGGGAATGTGGTGTTTGTTTGTTTTTAACACCTTGTCAGTTTCTGTGGCTATTTTCATGGCAAGAAAATGTATGGTAAAACTATAGGCGTTTATTATTTATTTTTGATAACTATAAAACTATATTTGACTCAAATCTTCTACAAAAGAGTTTCTCGGGAAAGTGGGGTAAGTTGCGCCACCTTTTTCTTGAGCCAAGTTGTTAACAAGGCCAGTGTTTTGTTAACTAAAACTATTAAAAATTATTTTTGATAACTATTAAATTAAGTCTAATGTTGAAGAAAACAAATAAAGTTAAAAATCAAATTTCAAATGCACTTAACTAAAACAACTAGAAAACTGCAAATGTAAAATAAAAGCTAATCATATAAGTTATACTAAAATAACATCGCTCTAAGCAAGCAAAAATGAGAGGTACAATTCCTACTCTTAAATTTTTTTAAATAATTCACAAAATTTGTAACTTACAAACAAAAATATGAAAACGAGAGAGAGAGAGAGAGAGACAAAGAGAGAGAGAGACAAAACAAAAACATCCAAACAAAAAAACAAAGCCAATCCTATTCCAGCCTTATTGTGCTGAATATTATTTGCATTTTCATTTTCATATAGCCAAGACAAGGCTTACTATTCAAATATTTGGATGTTGAGCAACAATTTATAAGAGTTTGTAACAGTTGGTTGCAAAAAAAAACAAACAAAAAAAACAGATCAACAAACACCAACATGGGACTGTCTCAAGTTTAGAGCTGAATTAAAAAAATAAAAAAAACCTCCTAAACATGTCCAAACTGTCAAACATCTAAAGTCAGCAAAAGCCTTATTTTCAGGAAACAGACCTGCCTTTTCCTGATAGCATCAGTTTCTGTGAAACAAGGGTTTCCAGGAAAATTATTTTACTGCTGCTCATCTTGAAGAAGAGCGAGAATAGAGCGGTGACAGCGCCAGTGGGAAGTGCCCTCTGCAACCGCAGATTAGCCTCGAGTCAAACCGCCTGCTTTATTTGCAGACTCAACATACTATGAGTCAGACCTCACCCAGAAACTAGACCTTTTCAAAATTTTATGTATCAGAAAGGGTCTCAGGGCTTCAGGAAGCTCAATGTTTTGGGTCTGCACACAATGTAGACTGAGCTGGTGGTTTGTATCTGACTGAAACAAACAGTCAAATCAACTTTGATTTTTTTCTGAAGATCGAAAAGCTCATGGTCCAGTTTTTCTGAGGATGTTCATGTCCAATTCTCCACAAGAACATCAATTTGTGTCTGTGCAGAAATGTCAAGACTCTCTTAGAGACGGAAGCCCGATCGCTTTGAACTTCTGCTATGACAGCTGGAAGAATGACTGCTTGTTCGACCTCAGCAAGTCTCTTACAGGTTTCCTCTTGATCTCTCTTTTATCCTAAGCTTCTACATTCCCAGCGAGTTCTTCATCTTAAAGTGGAGGGGGGGTTGGAAGGACCCAGCATCTCAGCTTCTCCTTCAGCTACAGAAGGGCAGGGTTTATATTAAGGATGTCACGGTGAGGAAATTATATCAACTTGTGACAACAAGTTGGGAGGGATGCAGGTAGAGAAAAATCCTCCGCCATCGTCCTGTCAGTCATCTCGCCTTACACTCCTGCTGTGACTCTGCAGCTCGTGCTGTATGGAGCAGGGCAGGCACTTTTTGTTTATAACTGTAGCATCCGTTGTACAAATGAACTAAATGCTATTTCAAAAAAAGAGAGAAACGACAATGGGGGCGGTGCCGCAGTGGGCAAGTAAGGTAAAGCATATATTTGTTCTCACTAATTTATGCCAGTTCACTGCTTGACAAATAAGTTGATCATGACACACACAACTCTTTTGTGTACTTGTTAACACGCAGTAACCTGAGAAGTTGGAGAGAGCATCTTTGCTGCTGTTGGTCTCTGCGATGGCACGTCTGAACTGCTCGAGGATGGCGTTGAGCTCAGAGGAGCGCTGAAGTGTTCGGTGCTCTGCCACGCGCAGACGCTCCCTCAGGGCATGAAACTCCCTCTGATAGGCTACCAACTTTTCTCAGCAAGTCTCTTACAGGTTTCCTCTTGATCTCTCTTTTATCCTAAGCTTCTACATTCCCAGCGAGTTCTTCATCTTAAAGTGGAGGGGGGGTTGGACGGACCCAGCATCTCAGCTTCTCCTTCAGCTACAGAAGGGCAGGGTTTATATTAAGGATGTCACGGTGAGGAAATTATATCAACTTGCGACAACAAGTAGGGAGGGAGGCAGGTACAGAAAAATCCTCCGCCATCGTCCTGTCAGTCATCTCGCCTTACACTCCTGCTGTGACTCTGCAGCTCGTGCTGTATGGAGCAGGGCTGACACTTTTTGTTTATAACTATAGCATCCGTTGTACAAATGAACTAAATGCTATTTCAAAAAAAGAGAGAAACGACAATGGGGGCGGTGCCGCAGTGGGCAAGTAAGGTAATCGGTGAATGTTCGAACACCATGTAACACCCCATAACACCGGCTACCACAGCAAGCCTAGTTTACATTACGGATGTGCGAGACTAGTCCATTAAACGACACTGCTGCTGCTAGTCGACTTGGAAATAGTCGTTTATTTTTTTACACATTTAATGTTTTGCTTTATATTTTCAATTCAACCTTTCCTTGGGATTATGCCGGCCGTCATGCGTACGGTGTACAGACTACTTCTCAAACACGAGATGTGCCCGGACATGTTCTCAAACCCGGACATGCAAGTGGTTGCCGTGGTAACGAACGATACCTTAATGTGCTGAGTCATGTCAAAATCTGTTTATAATAGGCTACTGGGTTTGAACTTATTGGTCCTGCACAACTTATTGATTCAGTTGATTTGAATTAATATGTCTATAATGGCAAACCTTGTAAGTGAACGCTTAAGTTTAATATACAATGCACATAATACAAGGCAAGCACATCGCATGTATCCAACCTATTTTAGTGGCATTCAGTATGGGATTTGACTGTTCATAGATTAAGTAATCTATTACAAATAGGATTGTATATACAGACCTATATACAGTCTTTAGATTGTTAGAATAGTCGACTAACGGTTGCAAAATTTCTTTTTAAACGTTAATGAAATTAGTTGTGCACATCCTTAGTTTACATGCTGTATTCTTGACTTGCATTTTGGGTATCTGCCCAAACGACCTAGTAATCTGTACACTAAATAGTCCAACAATGTATATATTGTAATGTAAAATGTTTCCTTTTTTCACAATTGTTCACAAATTATACCTTTTATCTTGGTTTTCTTCACACATAAAAAAAAAAAAAAAAAATGAACGGTAGTGTTAAGAAATTAATACTATTATTCAGCAAGGATGCACTGCTCAACAGTGACAAAGACATTTATACCTGGCTATTTCCATTGCAAAAATACTGTTAATTTGATCTTTCTATTCATCAAAGAATCTTGAAAAAAAAGTTTCAGTTTCCACAAAAATATAAGCAGTACAAATGTTTTGAAATGATACGAAATGTTTCTTGAGCAGCATATTAGAATGATTTCTGAAATATCATGGCATGGCAAATATCATTCAGCTTTGCCATCACAGGAATAAATTACAGTTTAAGATATATTCAAACAGAAAGCATTAATTAAAATTTCATAATATTACTTTTTACTGCATTTTTGATCAAATAAAGTTAGCCTTCTGTGCATAAGAGACTCTACAAAAACAAAACAAAAAAGTCTTACTAACCCCAAACTTTTGGTAGTGTACAAGTATTTTATTTCATCTAAAGCATCCTCTTTAACACTACCTTTAGAAAAGAACCTTTATTCGTTGTAAAAATGCTGGTTGTGGTGGAAATTATTCCACAAATGAAGGCCAGTCATACATTTTGAAAAATGTATAAAAACGATAAAAGTTCATGTAGTTTAAAAAAAAAAAACAACAACTATCAAATATGAAATTGGACTGATACTGTTTACACAAGACAACAAAACTGCATGAATATAGTAGTTGGTAAACCAGTTCTGACAGATCTACAAGAAGACTAATGCATGTCTGCTGTCATACTAATCATCAAAACAAAAGCAGCCGAAGTCACACAGCTACACTGTACTCAATACTACATTACTGATCAATCTGAACTGTTACTGAACTCCATTGTGGTTTGGGCAGGCAATCAACCAGACCTATAGGGAAACTCTCATATTCCAAAAGATAATGACTTTAGTATGTAGGAGAGAAAAAGCACTCCATCCAACAATAACAAGGGCATCAAATTACATGTTTGTAAGCAGATCAGCAGATTTTCGTAATACATCTGACACCATCGGCAAACAAAATGTAAATGTTGTTGTAAAGAGAATCTCTGGGAAGGATGTTCTAGGCTTCTAGGTTGTAATCTAAATTAAGAAGCCTCACTTTGAAGGAATGCAGGCCTATTATGTCTTCGTGTCACTCAGACACACGCACACACATATCCCCATATACGTTAAAAAAGATGCACGTTGTTGCTGCAGTCCTGGATAGAGAGCTTGTTGAGAGCTGAGTGTTCAACAAGAACTATGTATAGAGGAAGCTGCTTCCATCCTTATGGGCTGTATACCACACACAAGATGAGAAAGATATAGTGAACAGAAAAACAATGCATCTGTGCATACAGTAGCGTTAATTGTATTCAGCAAAGATGGATTAAATTAATCAAAAGTTGTTCATCATAGAACAAAATTCTAATTCTATTTATCAAATATTTGTCTATTCATCAAAATATCCTGAAATGTACCGTGGTGGTGGTGGTGGAGGAAGAGGAGGAAGAAGCAGTTTCTTGAGCAGCACATTAGAATGATTTCTGAAGGATCGTGTGACACTGATGGCTGAAGTAATGATGCTGAAAAGTCAGCTTCAAAAGAATATTTATTTTAAAAATAGTAAAACATTTCAAAATATTACCGTTTTTACTGTATTTTTTTATCAAATAACTGCAACCTTGGTTATAAGTCATGGCATAAGAAGAAAAAAAAAAAAAAACAAAATCTCAGTGAAACTTTCTCAACCCTAAGCTCCCTCCTCAGTACACTCAAACCATTCATGCCGCAAAAACAGCTCCTTTGGAAATTTTCACGACATTGACGTCAGAAACAGCATTTTATTACCTTGTGTTTACATATCAGTGGCTTTGCAGTATTTAGTAACTTCCCCATCCTGATGAGCAACATATAGTTTCACATGAGGCTTGCCAGCACAATTTACAGAAGTCTTATAGTTAAAGTATATGGAAAACATTTAAAAAAAAACTGTTTAATTCTAAAGCCCTGTTCACACAAGAACATTTACACGGACAGTTGTCATGCAGCAGACTTCATTCATCAGTCCGTCTAGGCATAAATAAAACAAAGCATAAATAAAGATAATTTAAGGATTGAATACGTCGCACAACAGAGGCCAACTGTAGTCTGGATAACATGAATAAATAATGAACAAGGCGTACTAAGTCTAGGTCTGTTAGCCCAACTTCACAAACGCAGACTGGTACGATTTCAGTCGGACTAAATTGTTTGCATTATTTAAATTATTGTCAGTCCAAATGAAATTTTAATGTGCATGTGTGTTTGGATCAAAAAGGTTGAGAACCACTGATCTATACCAAAGGTCCCCCTTTCTCATATAGGTCAAGATATTTTTGATTTCCTCTGTAATTATGAAAAAGCTGGTGGTTTACAAATTTATGAATAGAAGTTCTGACTACTGATATATTTAATTAACCACCTTTCATTTTGTGATTCCATAGAACTGTATATTCTTCAATAATATTGGTTATCGAGGAGGAAAAAAAAAATGCATGAAATTAATTAATTTATATTAATAAACATAAAGGGACAAAGTAATGGAAGAAAATATTAGATAGGAGGAAAAAGTATATGTCAATGCAATGTGTTCTCACACAAATGTTTGCATTCCACCGAGAGAAAATGTGCATTTGCCCACCCAGTTTCTTTTGGGGTACGCAAAGGTTTTGTGAGCGAACGTAAAATTCTCCTTTAAAGTTAGACATTTTAATATATTAATAAATAATAAAAATAGTTAAAAATCACCCTACGGCCCCTTTGGAAGTTTACCGAGGACCCCTAGTGGGCCCTGGCCCACTTGCTGAGAACCACTGATGTAGAGGACTTCTCAATTAGCTCTTTACTGCATTACAATATCATGCCAGCATCATATTATAGCTAATTTGGCAATGATCTACAAACCAGCCATGAAGGACATTCAGTCCTCAAAATCAGCATTACCAGAGTGTCCGTCTCAACCACAGAAAGTCCATCCCACTAATCTTGCTATCTCTTATCTATCCCTGCCCCTCCATTTCTGCCTCTTTTCTCTTTGCATCATTTCTTTCAGGCCTTTACCAAGATGTATGCGCATGTGATGGATGGACCAGAATGTGTGGGGACATTCTCTGCATTTCAGGTATAAAACACAAAAGTTTTAAAAACCATTTCGTGCTGGATAAAGCTTATTTTACTAAGACCTATCGATTTACACAGAGGACAAAAAATGGACATATTGTCCAATCACACTGTCAGCCTGCCTGCCAACACCACGTTCATGACGAGCTCTAAGAAAAACAACCTTAATCCTACACCAAATGGGTTTTAAAATGGGGTTGTTCCTTCTGCATTTAATTACATTTATCACTTATGTATATCAACAAATACTATGCATATTTGACACAATGTCATATCACCAAAATGCAGGGAATGTATATACACATCTGGAGGCGTCATAGATTTTATTTGACAACAGAAAAAAGCATTTGCAACCCATTAAAATTTCATAATTTGACATGCCTGAGTGAAAGAGAATTGAGGTGGGAATAATGTAGGGCAAGAGCTGATTTTATCAATCAGGATTTGACTGAAGCCCGAAGAGGTGAAATACTGTATATGTTATGCAGTGAAATAATGCAGTGTATAGTCATCTGAACATGAATCACAATAGTATTCACAATAATGAGTGGCTGACTATTTTAGCTCATTTATTACACTGCTACTTGAGAGATATGAACCTTGCACAGTTATGTAGGAAATCGGCTGAATAGGAAAATTGTCATTTATAGAGTTTAATCATTTAGCAGATGCTTTTATCCAAAGCGACTTACAAGTGAGGCAATTAGGGGTTAGGTGTCTTGCTCAAGGGCACTTTAGTCATGGTATTGAAGGTGGAGAGAGTGCCGTTCATTCACAATCCCCACCTTCAATTCCTGCCGGCGTGGGAATCGAACCAGCAACCTTCAGGTTTCAAGCCAGACTCCCTCATCATTAGGCCACGACTAATGACACGACTGGGCGTTTTTTTTAGCAGGGTTGTTTCCATAAGTATTGTTTTCCATTTGTCCCGTAGGGACTTCAAAAAAGTCATCAACTAAGCCAACCGGCTACGAGGTGAATCATGGTATTACAAACTTTAATTGGACACAAAAATGTATTTGAAAATCAGACAAAAAGGTACAAGACTGTACTTAACGGCTTTAGTGAGGGGGGGGGGGGGGGGGGGGGGGGGGGGGAAACTACAAATCACATGAAAAATTGTGAACATATTCCATGTGTCAGCAAACAAAAGGGAGAGGCGGAGATTCAGTCTCCAAACGTGTGCCGTTTCAGAGGAAATTGAATCATATCATGATCTGATGCGGAGGGGGATCTTTTATATTATTTCTCTCCGTTTTGTTTGTTGGAGTAGCTTTTTATGTTGTGCTCCAAGTAGTTGACATTAAATGATGATAAACTGTATAGTCTGTTGTACATTTTTTGTGTACTTGGTTTAGCAGAGGAAGTTTTAGAGTTGCCCAATGCTATTCAGCCCCAGTGACATCATGACATGCTGACCTTAGTGTTTTTGTGTTTGTTTGTTTTGTTTCTACTTTGTTAATGGGGAAGATCATTTTTTCTTTAGACCAGTTTAATTTTTTATAGTTTCAGGTAACTTTCATCTTAAGTCTTTGACTTTTGTAAGGACTTTGTTTGGAAATGACTTGTTATATATCAGCCCCTGTATATCATCATTTTTTGTCCTTTTTGTTGGAAGAAATAAACCATTTCATCTGCTCACTTCCTGTCCTGCTCATTCATGCCTCGACTACCACAAACAGGACTTTTTTTTTTTTTACAGCAAGTTTCTTGTTTAAAGGTGAGGATAGTGCAGTGATGAGGACCATGTGACCTGTTGTTTTTTCTCTGCAGCTGTGAAAGCTCTCTGCGCTGCTCCTTTCACTCTCCACCCTCAGGGATTACTAAGGGTGAGCACTGAAATTTGTCATAAGGAAAAAAAAAAAGTCACTCACAGAGGACATCAGTGGAAAAATTTAACCCGTGAAACAGAACAGAGCGCCTTAAGAGCGACTGGCTTTGTTCGGTCGTATGATAGAGAGAGACACTACAAAAGCACAGAAGATGAAAGCCCATAGGCAACCGCAACAGCCAAATAAACCTGCTTAAGCCCACACATCAAGAAGCCGGGGTCATGAAATATGAATCAATGTGCAGTTCACTTCCATCATGGGAATATCAGCTGATGTCCAAGGGGCCAACAAGTCCAGAAAGCTCTCAAGTAGCATTTGAAACAGCGTTCACAACAGATTTAATTTCCATAATCTCAAATACTGTATCTGGTGAGCTAAAGCAAATGTACAAAAGGTCAGTAGTGGAAATTTAACATTTTAACCAGTCAGTATAACTATATAAAAGTTTGACAGGCTGTGATATTAAGCATTACAACCGTGTTCAACATTCATCATAAGTGAAGCAAAAAAGCCTATTACAATGATAGAATATTTATTCAGATTTATTCAAAATATTTAGCTTTGCCTTTACAGGAATAAAATATGGATTAAATAATTGCCCTAGATAGGCAAATTAAATATAAAAAATTGAATATAACGACCTTAAAACATTCCCTTGGGTCCCCCAAGATACACTGTTAGTGTTAGGGATTTCATTTTGTCCGTTGGGAATTGAGTGGAAAATGGGCGGCATGAGAGTTTGCTAAAACAATCACAACATAGCCAAATATATACCATCATAATATAGCCGAGACTAAATGACGTTAGCCGATAAAGAAAATGATTGCATTTCAAACAAACATTTTTATTTGGAATAACATGCACATTAAGAAATTAAAAACGGCCAAAGTTGTTTGGATGTTACACCAGATGCCAGACTAACCCCACAGAAAACAGATGAGAGCTCAAAACTGAAGAGTTTGTCATTTTAAACAGGAAGCCTCTAGCTGATTTAGACTGGAAATTAGATTTTGCTACATTTTAATGATGTATACTGAATGTTACACAGAGGAACAGGAAGTCGTTTAAACAAAGTTGCATAACAGTCATAAGCACTTTTGAGAATCACTGGGACAAGGGTATCCAGCAGCACAAGATCATGAGGGTGTGTTAGAGAGTGCCTTTAGAGGACAAAGCCACATGCTTTTAACACATGGTTTTTAACAAGGACAGAGTGCAAAGGTCAAAATCCAAAAGCATACACAAAGTTCAAAACATGTTCCTTCTGTCGCATACACAATAAATGCTGGATCAGCCCGTCCAAGAAAACTAACCCACCCTATTGATTTCCTCCTCAACAGCTCATTTACTGTAAACCCAACCTCCACCCTTAATGTTAGCAATAACAGAAATAATAACAATAATAACAAGAAGGTGGTCAAAATTAACACGTTAACAAATTTCTCAGGTTAAAGCGTAAAAAAATATATTTAAGGCAATTAATGCAACGTGTGTTTTTCTGTCATAATTTGGCTAGAGTTACATTAAAAGCATTTACGTGAATAGAGCTTGATCATATAAACCATTCAAGTGCCAAAAGACAAACGAGAACGCACCGTCTGTGGCCCGTCCAACACGAACATGGGTATTTTCAAAACCACAGCTTTTCCTATGCGGTTTGGCCGTTCGTCCATATGCAAATGCCCTTTTTTGAAAAATCCTGGCAGGGTGAAGATGTTTAGAAACTCTGGTTGCATTATTGTCGTGTAGACTGCGAAACCGGAGATTTTGGCTTGTGACGTTGGAAACGGTAATGACCTTTATTCCAGGCTTTTGATTGGCCAATATGGTGTTAGGATTACCAGCCAAAGTTCCTGCCATAACCACAAGAGGGCCCTCTACCGTGGAACGGTACCGGACTCCATTTCGCATAATTCACACACGTACACTCCCACCTCAGTCACTGTTCCCTACCCTTCCCAGAAGCCTTCACACCTGGACTGATTCCACTCTCACCTGATCCAGATCACATCTCACTATTTAAGCTCACACAGTCGCGAAGTCCTAATTTGGTAATTCTGTCATTTCTGAGCGTTTATTCCCGTGTCTTGTTTTCTGCCTGTCTATTCCGGCTACTGATTGTACCTTGTTGGATTTACTGCTCTTATCACTGGATTGTTGTTTGCCTGCTGCCTGCCTCGACCTACCCGCCTGTTTACCATTTACGACTCTGCCTTATCTCTGATATTCCTGTTTGACCCTGCCTGTTACGACCATTCTGTTTTTTAATAAAGCCTGCTATTGGATCCCATTCCGCTGACTCGCCTATCGTTACACATGGCTTTACGGTTAGGGTTATATGGCCACCTGTTGATTTAGCATGCTCTTGACAGGGCTTAATAGCATGTCTGAGTTTTCACGTGGATGCGATTTTTTTTTTTTTAAACGAAGAAGGAAAAACTCCTTTTATAAAAATACCGATGGACTAGGCCTGTGAATGTCGTGTCTGTGTGCACAGAAAGACACACGCCAGTATAGAGTTCTCTTTCACGCTTGAACAAAACAGAATTATGCCAAAATGGCCATTTTGTCGAGTATCCTCATAAGAGCATTTTTAAATGAGCTAAATAACGTTTTAAATGAAATTAAAGAGTTGTGAGAAAATGAGATGCGTGTCAGATACGCGTCATGTATGACAGCGGCAGCTCTTAAAGTGACAGCAGCATAATAAACCAGCTGCTGTGATGTTTGTCATTAATGTTAATCAAAGAAAAAAGGTTACAGAAAATGTTAGCTTTAATAAGGACTAATCTATATTTAATAAATTATGCACTGAAGACTATAAAGTGTTTAATAACTTCATTCAATTTCTGTATATATTTCAATTTCTAATGGGTAGGAACATGACACAGGTAAACATGACATTATAATGGGTTTAGGTGAAGATTGTTTTAAGTTCACTTAAATTTTAAGTCGTTTTTTAAAGCCCAATAAAATGTTGAAACTGATAGCTTTCAGTTACACTCTAATGTTGAATGTCTATAATTAATGTTTTTAATTTCATAGAGACATCAGTACCAGCATTAGTATCAGTGATACTGGCCTTCGTTCATAAAAAAGACGTCATTAAACAAATATTTGAAATATAAGTTGATTCTACATTAATTTGGTGAGTAACTGTGAAATATTACAACTATTAGCAACTAGACATACTAAAAGCACATCAGCAGTTATTGAAATCAAAATGAGGGCTGCTAATTAAGATCTCTGATCTCGTTACAGTCCTATGGCATCAGTTTTCATATTCAGAGCGAATCCATGAGAGTGGCATCTCCAAATCACTTTGAGATCATGTTTGAATTCCTCACCACTAGGGTTGATTAAATGACTGAAGCTAAACATTGAATAGCCTATGAATGAGGGAATAAGGAAAGCAGATAGAGAAAATGTGAAACAATCACTGTGTTGGTCATATGATATGTGGGTGAATTGTTTTGGGAGAGATAGAGAGCGAGCCATGCGCAAGAACAAAGGGAAAGGTAGGGGTTTGGAATGGCTAGGATACAAATGCAGTTCTCAGACCGTACAAACAATGAATGAGCCACTTCATCTTTCCCCCTTCCCAGTAAGCGTATGTGCTGGGAAAGCAAGCAAGCAAGCAACGGCATTCATTAATTGCAGAACATTCAGAACTCGTCTAGTGAAGAGAGAAAGTGAAAAAAAGTTTGAAAGTTTTTTTGAAAAAAAAGTTTTTAAAGTTTTAGTTTTGAAGATAGATGTAGAGTGATGATAGATAGATGTGAGTTTAGATAGATGAGATAGAATAGATAGATAGATATGGTTAGATAGATAGATAGATAGATAGATATAGATAGATAGATAGATAGAGATAGATATATAGATATAGATAGATAGATAGATGATAGATAGGATAGATAGATAGATATGATAGATAGATAGATAGATAGAACAGATAGATAGATAGAGAGATATAGAGATAGATAGATAGAGAGATAGATAGAAGATAGATAGATAGATAGATAGATAGATAGATATATAGATAGAGATAGATAGTAGATAGATTAGATTGATTGGGAGATATTAGACAGAGAGATAGATAGATAGATAGTAGATGATATAGATAGAATAGATAGATAGATAATAGATTAGATAGATGATATGATAGATAGATAAGATAGATAGATAATAAGATAGATAGATAGATAGATAGATAGATAGATAGATAGATAGATAGAATAGATAGATAGATAGTAGAAATATAGATATGTTAGACTAGATAGATAGATAGATAGATAGATAGACTAGATATGATAGATAGATAGATAGATAGATAGATAGATAGATAGATTAGATAGATAGATAGATAGATAGATTAGATAGATAGAAGATATAGATATGGTTGGATGATAGATAGATAGATAGTAGATAGATAGATAGATAGTAGATGATAGATAGATAGATAGTAGGATATAGATGATAGATAGATAGATATAGAATATGATAGATAGATAGAGAGGATAGATATGTATTGATAGAATAGATAGATAGATAGATAGATAGATAGATAGATAGATAGATAGATAGATAGATAAGATAGATAGATAGTGTTGGATGATAGATAGATAGATAGAGATAGATAGATAGATAGATAGATAGATAGAGATAGATAGATTAGATAGGATAGATATGATAGATAGGATAGATAGATAGATAGATAGATATAGATAGATAGATGATGATGAGATGATAGATAGATAGATTAGATAGATAGATAGATAGATAGATTAGATAGATAGATAGATAGATAGATAGATAGATAGATAGATATGGGATGGATAGATAGATAGAGATAGAGATAGATAGATAGATAGATAGATAGATAGATAGATAATATAGATAGATAGAAGATATATATAGATAGATAGATAGATAGATAGATAGATAGATAGATAGATGTAGTAGATAGATAGATAGATAGATAGATAGATAGTAGATAGATAGAATATTAGATAGATAGATAGTATAGAGATATAGATAGATTATAGATAGATAGATAGATAGATAGATAGATATATAGATATAGATAGATAGATTAGATGAGAGATAGATTAGATATATATAGTAGTAGATAGATAGATAGATAGATGATAGATAGAGATATAGATAGATTGATAGATTTGTGTGAGTTGAAAGAGTTTGAATGAGTTTTGAATGAGTTTTATGATGTTTGAATGGCTTAGAATGGCACTTAGAATGGCAGCCTTCAATCTAGTCTAATGGGCTTTGATTTTTTTATTTTTTTGATTTTGACAGTTGGAGATTGAATGGAATTTTCAGATTTTTCAATGTAGGATTTTTTCCAGGTTTAATTCAGTTTTTTTAGGAAAACCGGTGAGTCCGATCAGTCTAAAAAAAAATAGCACACCACACACCAAGTAGAATATCTGTAGGTCTGAGAGTTTGGTGGGTGGTTGTTTAAAGCTCTAGTAGGGAGGAGATACAGTCTAAAATTTGGCTCAGAAGAATAATAAATATAATAATAATAATTAGTTTACGTACAATATCAGTAAGCTTGGCTTTTTCAAGCCAACTTAATGATGGAAATCCTCTACTCTAATAAGCCGTCACACAAGAATGCGTAAAAACAGCTCTGCTCATGCCACAGAGAAAGGACGTGTAAACTTATGAGAAAAGGGGCATGTAGAAAAATCTGTAAGATGTTTAACATGGAAAAACAATATCTAATTTTTATGATCAGTCTTATTTTTATGAACTGCCCTTAAAAGCTTCATAACAGATATTCATCAACAGTAGTTTTCAGGTACTGGAACTGAATAAAGTAGCAGCTAATCAAAAGTAAAACAACACTGCATATAATTTTCACTGTATAAATTGAATAGCTTTTGTAACGCAATTAATAATGATTCATCTTTATTTAGTCAAGAGCAATGAGTGATTTCCTTGCCTTTTGTTGTTTGATTAACATTAAAAACACATACAGACAACAGGAATGCAACGGCTGTCAGTTTAAGAATTAATACACCAATACTGAACTCATGCGTTCTTTCACTTAAGACATCATGTTTGTTAGAATAATCGCCAAGACGGCCATGTTGGTTTTTGTGTGAATTTGTCCGTTGAAGGTGTAAGACGACGCAATTTTTGCAAACCTTCTCACAGAGCGTGAGCGAGTTCCATTTCAATGTGTAAATTGTCAAGGCTTTAATGAGTTTAGTTTAAACACTGATAGCAGCGTGTGCCGTTCAGGTGTCACCTGATGGCACGGCGCTATCAACACCCGGGTGATGCCGGCTTAAACGACAGCTCATTTAGAGCGTACGGCACTCGTATTTTACAAAGTTTAGGGGAAGCCGGAATGCGTATCCATCGACAGAAACATACATTAGCCCAACTGTGGTTTTATTCATTTTCAATAAACCATATTATAGATGCGCATGCATCAGATATGAGATGAACAGCGGTGCAAGTGTGTGCAGAACTGTCAAACTCTTTGTGAAGATTATCATGATGAACAAAATGTGTAAGAATCGTAAGCTTTTGTTAGTCACAGACTTTATTTTCTGCAATAATCCAGAAACCAATGGAAAATCTTATTGGCTTTTGTCGAGGGAACCAGGGTGATGCTGACTTCTGGGTTGGACAAAAAAAATACATTATCCCTGCACCATTCTATTAGAAGCAAGTAATAACTTAATTCAGGTAGTTTTTTTCCTTGTGGAAATATCTAAATATCTGAGCTTCATCGGAGCAGAACTCTAAAAAAAAATAAAAAAAAGTTGTGATATCATCCTATTAGAAAACTTGCACAACATCTTGTACATTCTGCAAGTGGTATGAGCAGAATTCTGTATTTATATAAACAAACCACCATAAAATAAGCAGATCAATGATGAAATATGAGAGAGTTGAAGATCATCAAATAGCTGTAAATCTCACACACACACCAATGCAGCGTCCATCTGGAAAACACATATACAACATCGACAAAAAAAAATGACAGCATTGTTATGTTGTCTGTAGTATGTTTGACTTAAGTGAGCAAGGTAGAAATGCCTCCTGCATTATATACTGTTTTACTTGAGGAGACCGTTATTGTGCCCACTGCAAATATTGTTGTGTGGTAAACAGGCGCTGTGAACATGAAACCCTCAATAAGGGACATTTAGAAACACTAGTTAAAGAACATTTATTGAAACACTAAAAGTTTAAGTAAAATTTAAATGTTTATTTTCAGATTCAGCCTATCATGTTCATTTTTGCCGTGCTTATGCAGTTCAATATTAATACATGTTGCCAAAGAACAATCTTTACTAAGGCTGCCCCTGACTCAGGGTTCCAGACTGCGACCAAAATGGTCGCATATGCGACCTTTTTTTAACGTCGTGCGAGTAAAAATTTTATGTAGTCGCATTTGTGCGAGTGCATGATCATGTTATTCGCGCATGTGTAACAGAACGAGGTGTCGGCAGCTGCTGCCGTCCGTAACTGTTTTGTTTTCAAAATGAACAAAATTTATATAATGAATGAGTACATCATAAATCCATTTTCCAAACCGTGTTTTTGTCTTATCCTGAATCACTACGGTGCGCCAATAATAAGTGTTTATATTCGGACTATTTCAGACTGGGCTCGGCTGCGCTGCGGAGTATCACAGTACCTGCGTGACTCGTCATAGACAAACAGAGAGAAGTAGTTCCGGCTACAATGTTCTTCCGCAAGATACATGCAGTTCTATTTATTAACCCTAGAGAGCTAACGTACACGCGCATTACACAATGATGATGAAACGCGCCAAATTTCGGAATTAAGCCATATAAAAATAAAAAGGTTAATAGCTGAATAATAATCATAAAAAAAAAAAACAAAGTTTGGAGTTCAAGGATGCTGCTGGAAAGGACGAGCCATGCATACAGACACATGATGATGAGCGCACACAGGTAGAAAGACATTAAGTTACTTCAACAGCAATGGTTTAGACCAGAGTTCCTCAATAGGCCGCGAGAGAATGTTGGCCCGCGCTAATGTCAAATAGTGTTGTCGAGGTAATGTATATAAGCACGTCTCGGTCTCGAAAATTCAAACGCAGCATCATTGCTTACGTTGCGTAACCGCTGGTGAGTTTAAAATGCTCGCGCTCCGCGCCGGTGGTCACGCGCAGTTCGTCTGTCAGCGACTCAAACTGACTAACAAAATAGACTCAAATGTGAATGGACTAAAATGTTTGTTTTATTTTGTCTGACCAACCGCAAAAGAAAGAAAGTAAACTGTATGTGATAAAGTACAGTGTTTGCTTTTATATTATTAGCCTAGTTACAGAAAGGCAAACTAAAGGCTAATATTTTCTCATTTAAATTAAACATTTAGCAAATACACATCTATATCATTAAAACAAATCCCTGAATATCTAATTAATATTTAATATCACAGACCTTGCAGATATATTCGAATACAAAAGTGAGTGTAACCCGCGTGAAAGCGTGTATTCTGTGGGTGACAGTCGATCCGTGTGAAATGAATTCAGACTTCAGTTCAGCTTCACGGGAAACGCGATCAAAATGTATGTATATATGTATGTATAATTTATATTAATTTTAATTCATATTTAATAAATTAGAAATATGAAAAGTATGAATTAATCGAAATATTATTATATATATATATATATACATATACCAGATTTATATCGGCCATCAGCCACTGTGATTTAATATATTTAAGATTAATATTAATCTTAATATTAATAATTAATATTTAAGATTACGATTCATCAAGCATGCATTGATTAAAATTGTTGTAGCAAAAAAAAAAAAAAAAAAAAAGTGCGACCAAATCATGTGCTGGTGCGACCAACTGAGAAAATTGGTAGCACCGGTGCAACCAGTGGAAAAGTTAGTCTGGAGCCCTGCCCTGACTAAAGATTTTTCTAGTCGACTACAAGGTGTTCATTTAAGCCATTAGTAGGCTAGTCGTATGTTTATGACATTAATTTAATCACTTAAATATATACCATCAGAAAATTCTTCAAGTTTCATGGCTGAGGAAGAATAATAGGCCTAGTGTTGGTAATGCCTTACAAGTAACTTGAGTTATGTAATAATCAGATTACTTTTTCGATTTACTATAAAATATCTAAGCTACTTTTCAAACTCATGTTACTCATTTCACTTGTATTGACTGACTGTCCCCATATTGAAAGAAAGTGCAGGTGTTGTGTGCGCTGTGTGAACACGAGAAATGGTATTGTAAAAGTAAATGTAATGCATTACTTTTCATAAAAAGTAACAATTAGTTACTTTTTTTAGGACTTAATGCAATATTGTAATGCATTACTTTAAAAAGTAACTTTCCCAAACACTGCTTAGTAGGGGTGTGACGAGATCTCGCGAGACTAAAACGTGACGAGATTTCTCGTCGAGTTGAAAAGTTGTCTCGTCGTGCTATCAGTGTGAGGGTGAAATTATTATTCAAGATGCCCCCGCCACTTTCAAATCGTTTGTGTGGGAACATTTTGGTTTTTGGCGCAAGAATAACACACAAGACACAAACAATGTGTAAACATTGTTAGAAAACTATGCCGTACACCTCGGCCAAGGTTGTACAGACTCTTGGGGGCCGTCCACATATCGCGCGCATTTTCATTCGCAAAATGGAAGCGGCGCGGTCGCGACGCGCATATGGTACGGCACGCTTTTTTAGGCGCGATATGTGAACGGCCCCTAAAGAGGCAGAAAGCATCGCTGTTACTGCTGACGGTTGGACTTCTCGGTGTACGCAGAGCTTTATAACAGTTACAGCCACACAATCAATAGTGACTGGGACATGGTCAACTTTGTACTGCAGTTAAAGTGACACTTAAAGTGTAATTTGAATTTTTTATTTATATTGTTTATTTTATGTTCAATCTATAGAAAGAAGTTCAGTGAGATTTCTCATGTGAAATTATACAGGGCAGAAAACAATTGGTTGATTTTGTAGCAACATTTAGCAGTGTTTGCATGTTGTTTTACAGCAAATAATTCATTAAAATAGAAGTAAAATGACATGCATTACAAGTTGATTTCCAAATGCACCAACATTTTTGCATTTTATGATTTTCAGTTGAATAAAAGACTATTTTCCCTTCATAAGTTTCATTATTGAGGATTTCTTAAAAATACTATAAAAAATCTCGTCTCGTGAACCCAATCTCGTGTCTCGTCACACCCCTACTGCTTAGGCATATATTTAACATTGCTAGCACTGTTCAACATTACTAACGTAGGGCAGCCCTAATCTTTACAGTGCTGGGTCACCATTTGATGTAAAAGGTAAAAACTAGGTCCTGGTCCCGGTTGCATGAAACCTCTTAAGTAAGGGTCTCCCTGAGGGGAAAAGAAATTCCTTGTTTCAGGGATTTTTTTAAGAGGGTTGCAAAAAAAAAAGTCTTAACCGTCACCCTTACCTAAATGTTTATACTAAGCATTTTGCGATATTTTCTGGCAAAACAAGGCAATGAACGGTTACGAAATCTCCCACAATAAACAGAACACAACGGACCACTGACTTTTAAACAAGTTTAACATTTACTAAACAACTGTTCCAACAATATTTGAGTTGTGGAGATTATTAAAGGCAGCTTGAAGGACGACACAGAGCATAAAAGCAATCCTGCCGTGCCACTCACATAGTTTTCCATTAAATTACATTATATTAAACCAACTCACTGTTATTGTACTGTACTCGCGCATCAACGCCACTTTGCCTGTTTGGTGATTATTCACTGAATGATGCGTTCGGTGACCTATTTGTGGCACAGCTCGACGCCAAGCCCTGTGCGCTAAAAACAGAAATCTGAACCAAACTGGACGAAGGATATATATAAAAAAAGAGCTATTCTTTTTACACCCAAGCCTGCCGCTATAAACAGTCACTCTTGCGCACAAGACAAAACCCTGGCATGAAATAGTTCATTCAAGTGCATAGTGGAAGTGCTAAAAATAGGAAAACGCTGTATTCATTGATTCAATTTTATTTTTTACAACACCAGCCGCTTCACGTCATACTTTCAACAGGCTTAATTTGATCACTAAAAATACTTTCTCATCCTCAGCAAATATGAAATCAACCATCGTGTTTGAGTTCTGCAGATGACTAAAGGGACCTGTTTTGATCTCTTAATTTTCTCAAAAATGAAATTTTATATAGAATTAAGGCTAAATGAGTACTAAGGACTTTATGGCAACACATAGCAGAACTTAAGGGAAATACTTCATAACAGCCTTAAGGTTTTTTCTTGCAACCCATGTTTCACTAAGGATACCTTTGACCTTATAACTAAGAGTTTTCTTAACTTAAGGGGGCCTTGATTCTCATCCAGATGTGGAGGCAGTCTGGAAAACCCTCTTCCATCCACTTCCTAAACTGATGTCAACCTAACAGGCTGCATTAGTAATGCACTTTCTTTGGATTAACCAACTCTGTGAACCATCAGTATAATTTGGGCTTCTAAAGGCAGTGACACTCAAGCCAATGTCAAGAGCTATCAGCACCGAAAGTTGTGTTGTCGCCTGGCATCGGCTGCATCTGGGACAAAAAGCTGCCAACTAGAACATGCATTCTGCACCTGTGTGTAGGGAAATGACTGTCTATATTAGGAGGTCTCAATAGTCTATATTCATCATTCAAAAATGGAAATTGAAACTAGGACTGCTGCAGATATACAAACTGTAAACAAAGCAGCGTTTGCTTATTTAAATATCAATCAAGCTGATCCCCTCCTTCATCCCAAGCAGCTCGTGTTGTCAAATTATTCGCATATTGGACTGCTCAGGTAAGATGTAAAATTGTAAAGCCTTCCGTCTGTGCCATCTTGACTTCTTTGCTCACTTTCATACAAGATGGTACAATCATTTTCGCTTTTATTCTCATGCACCGACTCACTCGCTAAACTGAACAACCAATCAGAATGATCTCGAGGCAGATTCAACATGCTGAATCAGGCACTCCTGCCGATGTGTGGAACACAGCCCTACGGATGCTCACCAACGAGCAGATGTTGAGCTAAGAGACTATACAGCAAGTGTAACAATAAAAATAGAGATGGCAAGCTTAAGGAATCATGATCACACTCATTAATTTTATTAGCAAGGTTTGAGGTTTTTGAAGTTTTGTATTAATGGGTTTGAAGTCTATTATGCTCATCAAGACTACATTTATTTGAATAATAATAAAAAATAAAACGGTAACTTTCGTGAAGTTATACTGTGACTGTATAATTAAAATGCAATTTATTCCTGTCATATCAAAGCTGAATATCATCATCATTACTCCAGTCTTCTGTCACATGATCCTTCAAAAACCATTCTAATATGCTGATTAAGAAACATTTTTGATCAGTTTTGAAACTGCTTCTAAATATTTGTGTGGAAACTATACGATACATTCATGATAAAGATTTTTTTTGTGTGTAATACTATATATTTTTTTATTGTCGCTGTTGATTGATTTACTGTGTCCTTGTTGACATTTTGAAAGAAACGTATATTTCTCTCTACTTCAAATCTTTTAAATGGTTGAGTAAAATAAAGTGGTCTTTCTTAAAAGCATGCTGATTGTTATTATGACAAATATTTTTAATTTATGGAGTAGTTAATTACTTAAAGGGGAATATATGATGGTACCGGTCTGCAGTATATAACCTAAACAACATGACTAGCTTTTATTTCAATATATAAAGTTACTAAATTTTAAAGTTAATATTAACAAAGTAAAGTTGGCACTGGCTATAAATTGCTAAATGATTTTTTACACGTGTATAAAGGAAACAAAAAAACACCTCCAGAATGACCCTTCAAGTATTTTAATACAATGTTCCAATAATGGAACTAAATGTCATTAAAACCAGACAGTATTTACCAACCCTACAGAGAAATAATGTAGCACACATTATTTTATACCAACTGACATGGAGTGTGTGTGTGAGAAGTGACAAAGGCAAATAACACCTGCCAGGAATGACAGCACAGAAGCTTAAGTGACAGCCCTCGTGAACTGCAACTGGAAAAAGGGGGCGCGTGAGGTGCTGAAACTAAAAAATGTCAAGGGCTGGAAATGTACAAGGACTCAATGACAATGCTCCAGCTTAATATGGAGGAAGAATGGCGGGGGATGCCACAGTGATAAGAGTGCAATGGTGACTCAATAAGGACTTGTCTGGAACGCCGACAGTAGAATGATCTGGAATGATCTTGGAGCCAGAGCAGGGAATTATGCAACTAACATCACTCTGAACAAGACGATGATTATTAATGAGAGCATCAGAGTCAGAGAGATCCGGTTCCACGCATGCTGAAACTTTTGCTCTTAAATATGGATGCACCGAAACAGAAACTTCTGGATGCACTTGGCCGTAAAACGAAACCGAAAATGCTTTTAAAAATTCTTTCTTTCTTTCATTAACTTTTTTTTGTATAGTTGTATTAATAGACTTTTTAATGAAATTCAATCATTTTAGTAATACTACTTTTATTGAAAGTAACAAATATTTAACAGAACATATGTCAATATTCAGTTCCATGCAACAGAGTCAGATTTAACACTGAGGGCGGCATATATTTTCTTTCGGACAAAACGCCATTTTCGGCAGAAATTTCGGAGCGTTGAGTCTCCGTGAGCTCCATTAGAAAACTGCACCCTCCCTCACTGCTTCTCCTTGTCTAATCACGCCTTCCTTGGCCCGCTATTTTTGGCCCATTGTGCTTTCCACACACCCTGAGGATGCAAAGCCTCTGTGGGCTCAGCGGAGGAGAAGAAAAGAAAATAGGAGGAATAAGCCAATGGTGCAGTTCATTTTAACCTCTGGTACTAGAATAGGAGAGCAAGTGGAATGATGTAAGGTGCCTTCTAATTACTAATTTGATTTAGCTGTCCCTTTTATCCAAAATAACTTCCAGCGAACATATTAAAGGGACCCCTGAAGCAACCTAGGGTTAAGTGCTTTGATCAAAGGCATAATGAAGAGTCACAGATCAAGACTGCTATAAGCTTTCAGTTAAGAGGCCAGATCTTTTACCATGCCACAGTAAACTACAGAAGCCGATACATAAAATACAGTAAAAACAGTAATTATTAATGTTACAATTTTTTTAACAGTTTTCTATTTGAATACATTTCAAAATGTAATTTATTTCTGTGAAGATGGCAAAGCTGAATATTCAGCATCATTACTCAAGTGTCACATGATCCTTCAGAAATCATTCTAATATGTAGTGTTGTCAAGCTATTAGTCGCATTGAAATAAAAGCTTGCGTTTACATTATATGTACATGTACTGTGTATTTTTATTATGTATATATAAATACACCCACATGCATGCATATATTTAACAAAATTATTATATAAATATATGCATGTGGGTGTATTTATATATACATGATAAAAATATACATTATGTAAACACAAGCTTTTATTTTGGATGCGATTAATCGTTTGACAACACTACTAATATGCTGATTTGGTGCTCAAAAAAACATTGAAAATATTTATGTAAACCGTTTTTTTTTTTTTTTTTTCTTCAGGATTCTTTGATGAATAGGAAGTTAGAAAAACAAAAAGGCATTTATTTGAAATATAAATCTTCATTATAAATGTCTTTACTGTCACTTTAGATCAATTTGAAGTATTCTTGCTGAATAAAACTATTCAATTCTTACAGAATTTCTTACAAAATCTTACAGAGCCCATACGTTTGAAGCGTAGTGAACATCGTTTTGACATGTTACATAATGAACAAAATACTTAAACAATATTGAAAGTGTTATTAAAACCATGCAGCAATGATCATTAAGTTGACAGAATGACACAATCCTCGGTTTCATTATATCTGAACAAATGTGACATTTGCGTTAAGGCTGGGCTTGTCATGACACGATACATATGTGATTCAATACATCTTAAAGCATCACAATACCATAACTGAATCAGCACAGCCCATTTTACTTTCTATATCTCGTAGCATTCAGCGAAGAGAACAAATCAACTACTCTGACAGGTAGTGGAGAATGAACGATGCATACCAGAAGACAACTGCAAACATGTATATGTAATAATTTCTAATTATCAGGCTGAACTTTAACCCTTAAATCAGACCAAATTCACAAGATTGTAAATTTGTTTGCCCATACAAACAGTGAACACCACTCGACATCATGCAGAGCAGGCCTGACCGAGAAAAGGCAACAGAGCAGCGAGTCAATAAAAGAATTATTCAGACCTGAGTGGCATCGAACTATGTGACAATGAGTCACTGCATAACATCAACGCCCTCCATGACCAGGCTTTCCGAGGCGTGTACACATGCGGGAGGGTTTCATGTCAATGAATACTGGGAGCTTTCTCTCCTAAAGTTTTTCCCATCGGACTACAACGTTCATCTGCTAAAGATGTGCATCACATTTTTTAGATTTAGCTTAGATTTCTGTAATCCGTCCAACAAGCTGACACACAAGTGTCTCCTTGTACCTTCAAGCTATAAACAGGATCTTTAACAAAATTAACTCATCAAGGATTACCCGTTTCCCAAAGACAGGTTGATTGTGATGTTATAAAACAGGTTTTTCGGGGAGACAGAATTTTTCAGATTCCTCTCCAGGACTGTGGTCTACTACACAACCTTAAGTCAAAGGTTTAATGTAGTAGAAGACACTGTGTATAGCTTAAAGGTACAAAAAGAGGCAAATATAATATGTACAGTAAGGTAAATATCTGTATAATGTGAATTTGTGTACTACTTAGTAAAAAAAACAAACAGACTTGCAAAAGTAATTACAGAATTCAATTCACCAAAATCAAACAGTTTTACAAAACAAATCTCCCATGTACTACCAATTATAAAGAGCAAAAATGTCACTCAAACCACTAACTTGCATGAAAATGGAATGAAATATCAATGATAACAATGCGTGCTACAAAATCCCATAGCCATCACAAAAGTTTTCCCATTTGTTTGTGTTGGGAATGTAAATGATGAGGAATGCAAAGTGGTCAACCTCTACATTTGACTAAATCTCTAGGTGAAAACTTGCATGAAACAAAAGCAAAGACCAGAGTTTGGCAAAGATCATGAACAAGCATATAGCTAGAAGTGTATGTTCTGCTTTATACAACTCTAATCAATACAGGGATGGATTTAACTAGAGAATGATCGACCATAGAGCAATGAGCTGTCACACTGTGCACCACAAGCCATCGATTTCCAAACAGGGTACTTGGGGTATTATTCTAAACTCAAATTTCCATCATGAAGACATCTCTAGAGCTCCCTTTAGACACTTTATGGCAAGAAAACATGAATTCCTTTAAGATTAATGTCAACTATTGCAGTTAACTGGAGGTGTTCCCACAACCTGTGATGTCCATTATCAGTTTATTGATCCCCTCTTGTGGGATTCGAACTTACAACCTTTTGGTCACCAGTCCACCTATTTAACAAATCATGCATCTTGCAAAATATTACCACAGTATTCAATAGTTTAGGCCAAAATGGCCCAGTTACTACAATTAATAACTGCAATAAAATTGGCAAACTCTACTACTTTCATGAAAAAATGAAATTAAACAAAAAGTGTCTTAATCCGTTTTAAGGAACTGCATATTTAATTATAAATAAACCTCTGAACGGACTCATGAAGTGCCACTCCAAGCATGTCGATGTTTAATATAAAAGCACTGATATCATATTCACAGGTGGCAGAAATAGTAAAGACTACTGTACGGTTCAGAATTCAGCCTACTCGAGCAATGCTGAGGAAGTCACACACTCAACCCTTGTGGTCATATGTAGGTGTTAAAATCAGTATATGATAAGCGCATTATGTCAAAATTCACAGTGTTCAGAAGGTGAAAACTACCCGGCAAGATTATGACGTAAAGTACAACGCCGGTCAAAAGTCTCTTATGCACATCAAGCCTGCATATATTTCATCAAAAATACAGAAAAAGCAGTAATATTGTGAAATATTATTACAATTTAAAATAATCGCTTTCTATTTTAATATACTTTAAAGTATAATTTATGTCTGTGATGCAAAGCTGAATTTTTCATCATTACCACAGTCCTTCAGAAATCTAATACATAATACGCTGATTCTTTGAAGAATAAAGAGTTTTAAAAAATAATACCATTCATTTAAAATATAAATCTTTTGTACCAATAAACTTTAACAGTAATTTTATTTCTATTGAAAAAAATTAACACTTTTATTCAGCCAGATTGAGTTAAATTGATAAGCGATAGTAAACACTCATATTGTTAGAAACGATTTCCATTTTGAATAAAAGCTGTTCTTTTTAAATTTTTATTCATCAATAAATCCTGAAAGTAGTATCACAGGTACCAAAAAAATTAAGCAGAAAGATTAATCCAAAATTGATAATAACTTATAGTGTAAAATCAGCATATTAGAATGATTTCTGAAGGATCATGTGACTCTGAAGACTAGAGTAATGATGCTTCACATCACAGAAATTAATTATATTTTAAAGTATATTAAAATAGAAAAACATTATTTTGATTTATTGATTTTTCTGTATTTTTGATCAAATAAATGCAGGTTCGATGAGCATAAAAGACTTCTTTCAAAAACACTAACATGTCCAAACTTTTAACTTGTAGTGTATATCTGGTGAGACTATGACGTGCTCTTCCAATGGACAGAGGAATTGTGAATGATGGGGAAGCGACGCAACGGAAGCTGCGGGTCCACATTGATAACATGACGAATAGGCCAAGAACATCCAGAAGAACATACTTTTTCTGTCACTAGCTACACGAGTTCCTCATCAAATGTTCTACTAGTCCCTCCAGAAAAACAGAATTTTTTTGTGAATGTTGCGGGCAAAAATCCTTGATTATGTGGCACGTTTTCTTAAAAAATGCGATGGAGAATGCGGGATTATTTTTGCAATTTTATGCGATGAAATTACAAGAACTTGCAAAAACTGCGGTTTGATGGACAAAAAGGTGATTCCCCCAACACCTTGTTCTCACGAGATACTACCTTCATGTAAAGAGTCATTTCTAATTACTTCCTATGATAATAAAACATACTAAAAATCACAGAATATTGAAGTTCTCATTCTGTTTTATTTCAGACCTTAACACATGGCTCAAACTTACAAAACATTGATTGAAACAAGTTCTGTAGCTTTACAAAAGGAATATTCAACAACTTCTGTAAAACTGAATAAATAAAATATTTTTTAAAAAAAGTGTGCTTCCTGTTTTACAGAGCTAGCGATACAAAACAGACATCTTTTGTTAAATCAAGTGCTTCCAAGTGCAATCTCTTACTTCAACGTAAATTATTTTACACACTACTAATATACAGCGTCGTCTGTGGTCCAACATAATTTGCCCCCACAGTCATGTAAACCACTGGGAAACTGCTTCACGTGGTCTTTTGTGCTTATTTTTGCTGGCAAATGAGAATTATTTGCGTGCTTCATCACGGTTTCACCACGGGGTTTACAGATGATGGTCACTTCATAAGGTTCCCATGGCAATGGGGGGAAAATAATGGCGGTTAACGCAACATTTTTCAACTTTCTGCTAAGATATGTGACTTTTTTTTTACAAAGAAAATACAGGGATTATGAAATCATGCTAGCCTCTCATATTTTGCTTGCTGAAATCGGCAATTTATGCGGCGAAAGTGCGGCTTATTTGAAAAAAATGCGACCCCCTCATAAATTTGCGGACTTTGGCTGATTATGCAAGAAATTAAGCAATCGCATTTTTCTGGAGGGACGGTTCTTACCAACTGAGACACCATGCAATATCGAAAGCAACAAGTGTTCATTTCACTCCATGCTCGCTCAGAGCGGGTTTCTCTCACTAGAGTGACACATGCAAAACCCGGAGCTGGAGTGGACTGACTGCGCGACGATTCAACCGGGTAGCGAGGAAACCGCTGTCGATCCGTTCCACATTTTCCACACGACTAGACTCAGTGATGCTCGGTGAAGAGCAAACTTTGTTCGTTTCTATAAGAACCGTTTTTCTTTGTAAACCAACTAAAAAAGGCCAAATTTAGTCTACACTGTAAATTACTGGTTAGTAATAAAAAAAAACTTAAAAATAAATAAAACTTTCACTTGCAATCGTACTAAAGACTATTAAAAACAAACAGCATTGTCGCTCGTGTGATCAAGCACAGCTGAACGGATCTCAGCGGACTCACCTTTGCCATTTTGCCAAGCCGTGTACCAGGACAGACTGAGAAACGACGTGAAGAAAACAATCGCAGTGGCAACAGTTCCATGTCTGAGCCTCATCTCATTTCAGCGCCTCCCCGTGCAGCTGCCTCTGCTCCTCCTGATCCCGACGAGCAGAAGCGCTTCAGAGGAGCGGACAGGAGGTGACGGGGTCCGGATCATACACGGTCTGCACCGCGGTCCTCCTCCTCCTCCTCCTCCTCTCGGTCGTTGCTGGAGTCACGAGGCAGCCCAGCGGAACTGATGCATTTCAAGAGAAAGATGTGCAATCCTCATGCCTGTCGTTACTGGAAGAGATCATGAATAAATGAAAAAAGGCACAGAAAGCGACGTGAAAACATATTGTCTTGGTTTCGTGTACTTAGTCATTTTTTTATTATTTTTTTAGGCGGACCGCATTGATTATAACCGTTACATTACAACAGATAGCCGTTTAAATATGTGTGCAACCACATATCTTACGGAAATGAATCATGCAGACTCGCTGCAAAGGAAAATTAATATAGCGGGAGGGTGATTGGCTAAAATCAAGCACTGAATAGTTGGGAAAAGCCACAATAATTCGGGACAGAGTTGACTACCTGTCGGAGGACCCCAAAATATATTAGACAGGCATGATCAACAGCCCAAGTTCAACACTTCTCACCTTTCAGCCTGTTATTGAACAACCCACCGAACCGGCTCGATCTCATAAGAAGTATCCAGAAAAAAAACCGCGAAGAAATACGTTTTGTAATGTTCGTTAAAATCGCATTTTAGACGCACCGTCCTGCCAGAGTCTTCAGCGGTGATGTGATCTCTCAATCAAGCTTTGTTGCAGACCACACCCACAGTAAGCCACGATCGCCCGATCAGAACCATGATTGGCTGGAGTCATCAGACCCCGCCCATCTCTGACGTTGATTGGCTGGAATCAGCACGCAGCTCCTGTCTGCCGCCACAAGGCGAACTGAGCCCATCGCATACTCACTCAAGTATTATTTATTTATTTATTTACTGATGTTTTTTTTTTTTTTTTTTTTACTATTACTATTATTGTTGTTGTAATTTTGTATTCATTTGTTGTGTGATTTGTCACTAAATAAAACATTAAAACTCAAGAATTTTTTTTTTTTAATTTTCTGTTCAAATTATGGTGCGGCCTTAAATTCCACCTGAAATGTATTACAAGTTAAAAGTACTAGTTCAATGTGCAAGTATTCTTCAACAAGCTTTCATGGCTCATACTAACCAATAGCAGATTGGACATATTTTTCAATTAAGGAGATGATACTATATTTGTAATAAGAAGGATACTGAATATGAATATATAATGAAAACTGAATGTATTTATGTTGTAAAGTCAGTGGTCAGGCTTTAAATTATTTTAAATTCACATTCAAAAAACCCCAAGAGCGATCTATATACATAGTGAAAGGGGTATAATGTTATTTAAATTGTTTTCTTTTTTTAGTTATTAATATTGTTGCATGCATACATATAGTGAAATTGCAGTTTTCGTTTTATATTACTTTTAAAAATGTAAAAGCTACCCATAGATACTACAAGCCATAAAAACCATGTTCCTGAGAATACTTACTACTCATTTGGAAGAGACAAAAAAAGTCACCCGTTATATTTAGATTTAGATGTGCGTGTATGCCATGTATGCTGTCTGAATGTGGGCGCCAGAGGGAATGCACATTTAATGAATAATTGATTGGCTTATCTGACCTTCACTGTCACTGATAGCTTCTGGGCCTGAACCTTTATTACATGCAACCATCTCTCATCTTTCATTTAAAGTCCCCTAATCCTGTTTTTTTTTTTTTTAAAGCAGCGTCGTCAAAAGTGATATTACTGCGCCCCATACCAATTGCAGTCTGTATTTAAGCCTATACTTTTGCTTTTCTTTCCTAATCTCTTATTGACGTAGTCATTTGAAATTGGAGGCCTCTTATTGACTGTGCCCTTTCTCCCAAGTCTATTTTTATTTATATGCATATCTATTCCTTTTCAACACTAAAGCCTGCAATTTAGTCTTATATTCATCCATTTCTTGTTGTGTAACTAAAAGCAGCGCTGCTTTAGATGTGTGATTATTTTTACTCTGTTGACTCACATTGAAAACTTTACTTCTAGTTCTATTTCTCTGTATGTGTAAAGTTTGGTTTATGAGAACTTGTAGGCTGATGATAAAGCTGAAGTGGACATGATTAATTATAACCTGCACGATTTTTAATTTTACTCAAGCCTGATACTGTTACATAAGACACTTAAGTCTCTTGGCAATACTATTTTGAGCTTAATTCTTTATATAATCATATTACTCCAATCAATCCTTTTTGTAATCTACATTATTAGTTCTTCCTGTACATCAAGATTAAAACACAAAACACAAAATATGAGTAACTGCTCTTTCCATACAATGTATAATTTATTAGTATGTTTTTATTTTATTTGTGCAGCACATGTATATCATTGTGAAGAGGTAATGCAAGGCACAAACAGATATGAGATATTTCATTAAGGTGTCAATTACATTGTAATTACATTAGGTAGCGTAACATATGAGGTCGTGTACTGTACAGTAAGTCATTGTTCTTGAGAAGTTGATGCAGGCCTAAAACTGAACTTGAAATGTAGGAAAGCATTAGATGCAATGAATACAACTGGAAAAACTCACTTCTACACACACACACACACATTGTATTCCACACTTCAGCTGTTAATGAAGTATCAGACAGAGTAAAGCGAGTTTCAGAGACAACAGGCAAAAATCTCTAGAACTATTTAGTACATAACATTTCTTTGTGTACTAAAGTATTTAGTACAGAAATTGCATTTCTTTGTGAATGCCTTTGGTAGAAAGGATAAGCATGAATGATTTTAATATTTATTTTTTATGAATTAAAGGTTTACCCAAAAATGAAAATTATCACATGATTTACTCACCCTCAATCCATCTTAGGTGTAAATGACTATCTACTTTCAGACAAACACAATCAGAGATATATTAAAAAATGTCCTGGTTCTTCCAAGCTTTATAATGGTTGCGGGGACACCAATTTTGAAGCCAAAAAAACCCCAAAAACATCCATCCATCATAAAAGTAACCCAAATGCCTCCAGGAAGTTAATAAAGGCCTTCTGAAGCGAAGTGTTGATGTATCCATATTAAAAAAAACCTATTTACTATAACATCAATTTGCGGCGTAGAGTAGCCCCTGACCCGATGCAACGATGAAAAAAAAAAAAAAAAAAAATTCATGTAATTAGAAGTTTAAAAAAAGCTAATTTTTTAAAGAGAAATGTCGGTGGATTTTTGATATGAGATATAAATACGGTGGATATTTGGATATGTTTGAACTGCGAGAGGCGTCTAACACCACATCTACATCAGACATGACTGTTGTCACTTTGTCAGTTTACGGTCAGAGATTTGTCGCTCGTGCCGCACCACATCCAGTACAGACAACATCACTGATTATAATAAGTTCTATAGTCTTTTGCCGTGTCACATGGTGTAGACATGGTACTCCTACATCCTACTTCATACATCGCTTCAGGGGTAGCTCATTTGATAAGGAGCCAGGATATTTTTTAATATATCACAGACTGTGTTTGTCTGAAAGAAGAAGCCACATAGGATGGCTTGAGGGTGAGTAAATCATGTGAATTTTAATTTTTGTTTGAACGATCCCTTTAATAGCTCTCTTTTCAATACAGTGTCTACATAGCATATATATATATAGATATATGATTGTCTCCAACCTTTAAGTGCCCCTTTTATGCTTTTCCAAATACTACCTTTCATGTAGTGTGTAATATAGCTGTTTGTAAATGCAAAAGGTATGCAAACGCAAAGTTCCAAAGATTAAAGTGCACGACAAATGGAGTTATCGTCTCCCAAAAGAAAGAATCGATTCTGAACTGCCTGAAAAGAGTCATCAGTAATTCCAGTTGTACTTCCTATACGAACCCTATGTAGTTTTGTAACACTTTCTTTTGCATAAAGCCAGTCAGTGGTCTTCAATGGCTGTTCCTCTACTTTGACCGCCCCCAAACACCGCAGTTGTAGATGAGGCCTGGAAGAGTTAAGCTCGTGTTGTCAACAGGTTGAGAAAAAACAGTTTTCGGTGCTGCGCTGCATCACTGTGGTATATGCGTGCTGAGGAAGATCCAGAGCTGAAATTCAGATATGGTTAATGGCAGTTCCATTTCCGACATACGCTGATAGTGGTAGACCAATCAAAACAGACTGGGACATCTGACCAATCAGAGTAGAGTAAGCTCTCAGAAAGGAGGGGTTCAGAGAGACTGAATCCTTTATCAAACCATTTCAGGCACTGTGAGAAAAGCGGTGATGCTGCAGTGTATATTAAGAGAAAACGTTTTTTGACCTTGGATGCATATAAACCTATTGTAGGAGACTTCCAAATCAAAATTAGGAATCTTTAAAAATGGTATAATTGGGACAATTTAAGTAAATGAGGATTTATTCTGTCGATAATGTTAGGCTTCCTTGAACATAATTCATACATTCAACAACTCCTCAGGAACATGTTAGGAGCAAAATCCAGAGGCACTGAACCGGTATCATGACCAGGACAAAAACACTAGTTGGAACTAGTTTGTAACAAATACATACTTCTATCCCTAATCAGTTCAGTTCTGCTTGTACCTTGTTCATTATAGGATGTTGCTGTTTTTTTTTTTTGGGGGGGGGGGGGGGGTCGTCCTCAGAAAGGTGTCGCTTTGAAATATTCTTCAAGCGGAATGACAGAGACTCCTCCAACCCAGTCCTGCAGCCAAACTTGCTGCAAAACCAATTTCATGAAAAACCAATTATGTCCAGGGGGCCACTTCTTCATCACAGGATGCCTAAGAGACACAAAGGAATACTTTAACTGCTATATAACAGAAACATACAAACTAAAACATTTCTAAAAAATATTAGGATGGTGTTCTTCCGCATTCACAGCTGTGTGTATAATTTTTATATAACCTGGAGAACATAGCCTCTTTGGCAAAGTCAAGCTCCTCCGGTCCCACATCCACCATTTTACCAGTCAAAGTGAGTCTAGCACATCTGGGGTCCTCTGGGTCATAAACCTGCTTCCTTTTGCAAGAAAATATGAGCATAGAACAAAACACATCAATTAATCATCCAGCAAAGCACATTAAGCGACTACAGTGGTCTATGTCAAAGATGCTCTGTTTTGATATGCATTAAATGTAAAGGATTTTAATTCCAACCATATCTGCAAGTAAACACACCTGCAGAAATCTCCCTCTGCCTCAGAAAACGTTAAGGAGGCAAAAGGGAAGCTGCGGAGATCCGTTACAGTGTTGTCCATCGGTGTCACATAAAAATAAGGAACGCCAGTACTGTTGTCGGCTGGACCATCACTAACAGAGAAGATGTTTCCAAACGGAAGTCCTTTGATCTAAAAAGATAACGGGAAAGTAAATCGGCTTAAATTAAAGACATTTTGTGTATGTAAATGTGATTGCACTTAATACAGTGCCCCATGACTTTTCAAATCGTACATGATTTACTGAATAAAGATCAAAGTCACCATGAAATCATAATCGAAAATTCTTGTTTTGTTATGGAATACTGCAGCATTTATTATAAATGAGTTATCCATGGACACTGCATTTTTGTTTTTAATTTTGGTGCCCTCACCATCTTTAATCAAAATATCATCTCCTCCCTCCCTCTTGCATGGATCTCTTCTCTGATGACGCGTTTACTGGTTTGAGGGCGGGATCAATCTGTCACTCACATGACATCACACCAATAGAAAACGACAACTACTCAATCAATTCCCTCTGGACAAAATCAAGTCGCGCCTTACATTTCTTTTTGTTTGAGAAGCCATTTCATTTGGCTATATGTCACAATAAGTAAAATAAGACAATAGAGAGCAACAGTTGGGTTCCAGAAGTTAAAAAAATCCATTCGTTTTCTTCATAAGGAAATTGATTATGAACAATAACTTACAGACCTACTGAGGTTATTATTCCATGGTTTTTACTTCTGCTGAAACTGTCAGCCCACATTATTTCAGCTTATTTGTAAAATAATTGTTTAACAGTAGAATTCCTGGTGAAAAACTACAGTACCCATGATGCTGTACAGAAAATTACACCGGAGTCAAAAAAAGCAACACGCTCCAAAACAGTTCTTCAGCTCCGCCCATATGCAAATTTTGCAAAAAAAAAAAAAACTTAAAATATATTGATTTTATACATATAATAAACATTTGTAAATGAGTAGTTTTCTATCTCTGCATTGTTTTTAATTCGATTGCTGTTTGCAATGCTTCATGGGATTGTAGTTCTCTGTAGTTTAAGTACACAGTTTTGTACCTCTGTCTTGTCCAAATTTTCAAAAACTTTTATGCTTAAAAATCAAGCTGATTGGCTTGGTTTATGTATTTGTAACTCTTTAACAAAGATTAATTTAAAATCCCTATGAGAGAACCAACGCACTTAAAAAAAAAAAGGAGCTCAAACTGTTGCACTTCCATTTCATGCCAACGTTAAGGATTTTTTAAAAGCATTTTATTCATAATTTCAACCCAATAGAATATTTTAGTGCTTGGCATAACTAACAAAAACATACATTCATTATAAAAATTCCAAACCTTAAGATTTTATGAAATTTAAATAGTTTTCCGGGTCTAGAAACTGCGCTTTTAAAATGAGGCTACTTCATAAATCCAGGCTTTCCAAGAAAGTGAGACCGTGGTTCTTCCACGAAAGAAAAAGAAAGTTGTTGAGGGGGTGAATTAAAACAAGAAGTATTCTTGTTGGGTCATCTTGAGATATTTCCCAACCCTGTTCCTGGAGGCACACCAGAAGTACACACCTGATTCAACTAGTCAGCTCATTAGTAGAGACTCCAGGGATTCAAAAGGATGTGTGAGACATGTACTATGCAGGTCCGAATTGAGCAGTCTTATATCTTTCCATGGCAAAAAAAAGTCGTATACAGTAGTTAGTATATACTACGTTCATACAGGGCAGGCTATGTTACTTTTAAAATGTATTTCACTCCAGATTAAAAAATATATGCTTTAAAAAGTAATTTGTAACATATTTCGTTACATTACTCAAGTTTAGTAACTTAATCTAAATACTTTAGAATACTAATAAGTGTGGAACAAACACAAAAAAGGTGATTGCAAGTTTTTATCTCACAATTGACTTTTCCCCTCAGAATTGCGTGATATAAAGTTGCAATTCTGAGTTATAAAGTCAGAATTATGAGATATAAACTCACATACTAAATTCACAATTGCAAGGAAAAAAAGTCAGTATTGCAAGTTTATATCTCCCAAT